>LR215989.1:31326001-31390701 GCA_000469805.3 Hymenolepis microstoma
CCTCCACTGACATTTACAATTCGCGTTTTGAAGACAATATGCAGTCATTGGAAGAAAAGTCCAATCGATTACGAGCTTTTGATGCCGCAGACAGACCAGTGGACAATAGTTGCTGCCAAACAACCAATGGAGAGAATGCGCCTTCAGCAGCTCAATTCTTGTCAACAGTGGGACTGAATGCACCCTATCAAACGCACATTGGAGGAAAACGATTCAGTTGTGATATATGTGAAAAGACTTTTACGCAGAAAGGTAATTTGAATATATATAAACGAAATCATACTAGTGAAAGACCATACAGTTGTGAAGAATGTGATAAAGGATTTGTACGAAAATTAGATTTGACTACACACTTACGTATGCATACTGGAGAAAAACCATTTATATGCAGTATATGTGAAAGACGGCAGCTAAACTGATGGTGCACTGAGTGGCATGAGTCTGGAATCTCCTGGTTCACACTATATTATACCAAATTGATTTGTGGAGTTTGCAGCTTGTAAATTGAAGGTTCTTCTCAGTAGGTAGTACCTAATTTTCATAAGAGAGACCTACAAATTATCAATTAACTTAAAATATGAACAAATATATATATTTTTATTGAAATTGGCTATCAATTTTGTTGTAATGCTTCGGTTACACATAGCAGTTACAGGGACGCCTATTTGTAAGTCCTTTCAAGCATATCCGCCTCTGATGTTTTCACCGGCTCTTCAGCGATGCCTTACTCACAACATACTTCTCTTTTAATAACATTTATTCACTTTTTCATTTACAATTCAGAACAGTTTCCGGATTATAAGTTACTTTCAACCAAAGATATAGGCAATAGGACCATTGCCTCGTCAGACGTATCAATTAAAAACTGCTGTCCAGTCTCGACTCACTACTTCTCTCGGAAAATGAACTTGTTGGACACCTCATCGCATGGACGCACAGCGTGGCTTGAAGGTGCGACGGTTGAAGATGAGAGGTAGGATGGCAGGGTGTGTGTGTGGGGTGAGAGGAGGCTAAAAATAAGTTTCACGTCGATTGGTGTGACTCTTAGGCGTCGAAAACTTTTCCTCCCAGTTGCTTTCTCGATTTTTGCGCTTTTATTCTTAACAGCTTCAGTCCCATTAACTGGGCTATTTTTCAAAAATGAAGCAACACCGGCAATACCTTCCGGGATTAGGGGTTCAGGAGTTTTTGAAAAGGATTCAAGTTCCGTAAAACTTCCTGGGCTTAATGGCTCCTGCTTACAAAGAACAGTGGACTCATCTGATAAATCATCATTGGCGTTTTAGAAATCCTCACTTTGCGTTTCTTTACTAGTCATTCTGTGAGTGACTGCTACAACTGTTATAGATTCTGGAGCTTGAGAACCTTAGTGAGGAGCGATTTTATTTAAGTCGGATTCCCAGGGTTCCGATATCAATGATAAAGATTGGTTAATTTGATTGTCCAAACGAATAAAATAAATAACTGCCAACCATCACGATTCACTTGTATCTAATCATCACGGTACCCATAAACTGTACAAAGGCTGAATGAGTGAAAGAAATAGTCACCCAATGTCATCAGTAAAGATCAAAAAAGGATAACCTAAAAGAGTGTTTCTGTCAAAGAATTCACTCAATAATATTTTTTGTTTACTTTGAGATATTTTCGATGATGATGATATATTTAACGCCTAAGAAAGCCAAGCTAAGTTAGCTCGACATAAGCCACATACCTTAAGGTCCATTTCCGTGGCTTTGAGCTTGAGTTTTCTTCTAATTCATCGGCTCGAACACCGTGGATAACGGTCAGACTTTCAATCACCCGGTGGTGGTCGGTTAAGAAGCAATCGAGCAAGGCTAAAAAATCCATCCAACTGAGCGGAGTGATGCTTGACTAACTCCACGGGTCTGGGGAATTATCGAACTTTAACGAGGGAGGAGGAAGAGGGAAATGATCAAATCTTGGTTGTTATGAACTGCTAGTAAGTGAAGATGAATGTTCAATACCACCCAAAACGCAGACATAGAGCAAAATTATTCAAAATTTTCCACATACCTCACTGTGTTGACAACATTTACCATTGTAGGGGCTTTGCTGCACTAATATGCCTATTTTTGGAAAGACTCTCAGAACTAGATAAGCCACTGCAAAGCTATAGACGTATCACGCGGACCACGTCCATTTGGGATGTGTGTGTGGTGTGTATTGCAGAAAGGGAGCTTAGTCATTATTAATAATAAGGCGGGTTTGCTAAACCATGCGAGGCAATTGATTGGAGGTTGGCTGGGTGCGCTGCGTGCACAACGTGTGTGCTCGTGCTCCTCCTGTCCCCTTCTCCCACTCCTCCTCCCCCCCCCCCCCCCCCCCCCCCCCCCCCCCCCCTCCCATTTCCCTTTTCCCCCTCTGATGACGCACAGAATTTGCCTTGAGCAAAGTGAATGATGACGTAAATAAACGGAATACGAAGCCCACTTATACGCAAGCTAATGTTGCCCATTCGTCTCTGAGCCCATTGGAAACTGAGAACTATAACCTTAGTGAGGAGCGATTTTATTTAAGTCGGTATGCTAAAAAAGTCTTCTCCATTGGTTCATTTTCGCTTATTCATCACCTAAGCACCTCAGTAAATTGAAGAAAATATTGAACCTAGTTTAAATACCCCTCTTCATTTCTGCTCTAAAACCTGGAGCTTCATAATAGTGCATGTAATTGAACCTGAATTGTTACATGCTTCTGTCCAACCACCTTTCTCGAGCCGACTAGTGTCGAGTCTACCTTGTCCTTTTGGGATGAACTCGACTCTCCCTCCCTCCCTCCCCCTCCCCCTCTCCCCCTCCCCCTTTCCTTTCTACATTGTATACTTGGGTTGAAGTATTTATTATTATTATTATTATTTTTCTCTCACATCAACAAAAATTCTAATTAACACTACGTGAAATCGTTTACCAAAATACTCTTTTCCCATTCTATCCAGTTTAATAAACACGCGATAATCACCCCATCTATTCTATCCGTAGTGTGATGAGCAGAATCCTGTATGCTCCACTTTGGAAATTGAATCAATTTATATGACATTTACAGGATAGAAGAAACGTGAAAAGAGGTAATTTTCTATGAGAAAGGGATTTTTCTCCAACTATCCACTGTCAGTGAAAAAGTGCATGCCACCCAGTGGAAGAGGCTGCAAACATGAGAATCAATATCCTCAAGATTGAGCTGGATATTTTCATTTAACCCACATCCTCACAATCTGTATTCGAATCTGCAAACAAGCTATAGACCTTGACTGCAAAGGAACTTTAATAAGGGTTTTTTTACTATTCAATATATTAGATTAAATAAAGAAACTTCTGTACAGGCTTAGGGAATTTAGTTGCTACTGAAATGTTTGATGCTTGCTGCATGTTCCAATTCGAAATGCACAGTCCTAAACTGTACGGTGCTTTTTCCCACGTTCTTTCATGGCTCTTGACATTTGGAGGAGTTTGAGCAAGACATTTGAGTGATGGAATGCACATTTTATGTCCCCTTCCTTGAAGATCTATATACTTTCATTAGCAGGCTTTTAGGAAGCTGACTTTCGATTACATATTGAAATGCCCTCCAAAGTTGAATCTCGAAAGGACATTGATGTAGCTCCTTTACATTATCTCCAAATTTAACACCAGGCAACGGTGAAATTTTGCTAGTGATTAATCAAAGTTTAAAATGTGAATACTGTGAGCCAAGGTAAGTACAGCTATGTTGAGTGTAACATGGTTGCACTATTCTTGATTACCACTTTTGACAAATTGAATTTTTTTATGGGAAACAGATACCAGATTCTGAGATGACGCGGATGATCCGATTTTTTACTCTCACTCAATGTCGTCGTACTATGCTATTGTACTTTTTAATGCAATTGAAGTTATCTTAGTATGAAAATTGTTCCATGTAATCAGAGCAACCTTCAATATACGCTTTTATTGCTAAGAGCAGATTAATTCAGACTTCCCGATTGAATGGTTCCCACTTATTTCTAAATCGGTCTAGTCATGCAGGGTCTTGGTCTTAATCGGCCTTACCATCTGTCAAAAGAACAAAGTGATTTATTTGGTTAAATAGGATAGAGCTGAGTTTATGGCGGAATTTAATTTTGTTGTAAGGAATTTTGAGGCAACTCGTTGTTAGCGTTAAAAAGATGTCTTTTTTTCCAAAAAAGGGAATGAATGCATCAATGAAAATTTGACCTGTGTATGCAGTAAAGCATTTATTATTTTAATTTTAGGTGAGCATTTCGAGTCAAGACGTCTCAACACACACAACTCTACTACTCATAAACAGGAAGCAAGACCCTATCGTTGTGATCGTTGTGATCGTTGTGATATGGGGGTTATTGGGCTTTACATTATCTAGAGCAACAGCCGAAAACTATTCGACTCCAACATTTTGGGATTGCAGAATTTAAAATTGTTTATTTTCCGTTTCACGAATATGTTAACTCACCGTTTACCACACGATTCATTGTTTTTGGATATTTCACAGACTGGTTCTTGGTTAATAGGCCGTTTACATATATTATTTTAGCAAAAGACTAGCTAGCTCAACCCCGATAGCCTTCAACTGTAAATACTGCACTTACTAGTGTGTCTTCTTCTATTTGCCTTCTAGGTGCTTCAGCAGTAGTGATGTGTTCCATGAACCAGCCCGTTTTCTTAACAGTTCGAGTTGGAGATCTCTCTATCGGATATTCCAACAACGCACTGGGAGGTGATTATGACGGTGATTTCCACATTCGTCTCCAAAAAACACCCACAGATCAAAATACTCATACAGACCCAGTATGGAATCAGCGGTATACAATTGATCCACTAGGAGACGAGGGTAAAAATGGAAAGATAGAATAATGGAGTGATCTAGGTGGACTTATTCTGGCTCCAGGAGAGGAACCTCAAGAATCCTCTGATCAGTATTGTCCCGGTAGCCGGCTTTGTCTACCTCACAGCTTCATCCGTCAGCCTAAACTTGATGAACAGGTATGAACAGTTACCCAATAATTTGAATACTGCAATAAATAACATCTCCACGTCAATATTCTGCCTAATTAAAAGTCGATCCAGTCGATATATATAGTTTGAGATTCCTTAAATTGCATATTTGTAGCCTGAGGTGAATTTGCTACCTACTCATTTTTGCTTCCCTAACTTCCTTATGCCTCATTGATAACAACTACATTTCATGGTAATATATTGTTTAGATCACATGCTGAACCAAAATACTCAACGTCCGCTAACAAAATTTGAAATATTTTTACTTCTTGTTGGATTTTTAAAGAAATTTGTAGGACTGGTAAACATCATACTGCCCATAATCAAAAAGATGTTTCAATAAATCAACTTGTAACCTCTCTAGTATGACGCTTGCTTTATTAAAGACAAAATTTCTGATTATAATTCGAGATTCTTCAAATTGCATATATTTAGGGTGGGGTGAATTGACAAGTCTAATGCTTCAGTGCATTTATTTGTTAATTTGTGGGCTTGGGTCGATCCAATTGTTCTTCACTTCTTCATACGAGCCCAAGTGCTGGTGAGCCAGGCCGTGGACCATTGAGCGAGGTGAGTGAGGTGAAAATCAGACGTACGACCGCACACTCCAAAATGTTCGTAGTAGTGCACTAAAATCTCATTGATGAAGTGCTTGAAGCCTACGTCACTCGAATCCTGTCTAATTGATTGCATTAACGGTGGGATATTTACATCGATATTCTCACTATGCAGCCTTTACGAGTGGGCTCAACTTCCTGATATCCAATTTATTGGGAGTCACCAATTTCTGCTCCATGAAGATTGTTTCTCTTCTTTAATCGAATATGTGGTGTCTTCTAATGCTACAATTAAGAAATAATAAGGTTGGGATAATAATTAAACACGGCCACATTAATAATGATAATAATAATATTAATAAAAATAATTTGATATAACTACAAATAGGATGGCTTCATTTACATGAATCGTGCCATTTTAATCATTCGTAAAGCCACTTTAAGGCTGATTTTGATTCTGGATAGATCAAGAAAAGTGTTGCCTAAAATGAACCCATCTGTACTCTCGCTTGCGCGAAATTTGCAATGAGGTAATCAGCTTACAAGAATTAATTCAGAATTGCTTAATTTATGATTCTTTTCTATCATTCGTTACCTCCAGTAGCTGTGTCTGTAATTTGTATAACAGAGAACAACTTTGATTACCCATTATGAATCAAATCAATATGGTGATTTGAAATCACCAAAGTTCTTCAAAAATCTCTACGGAGGATGAAATTGCGAGTTAGGGCACTGCGTTTAAAAACGCCTTTTAATCAGCAGCTTCTCATATATCTCACTAGTCCCTTCATTGATTCAGAAGCATGAAAAAAGCCGTGTCACAGTCCTCCACCGCACTAATTCTAACATTCAATTTCCTCTCACTGCATTACGTGAGTAAGTGCCAAATTGTGAAAACATGAATGTGATATCACAAAAGAATTCAAATCCCTGTTCATGAAATCAATGCAATTCGACAGCTAAGGCCTTGAAAACGAATTTCTAATTAGCATTTTAATAACGACAAACCGATATCTCACCCAGAATTATGCATCAACACAAACTGTCGTCATTGAATCGCAAATTTTCACCATTTCAATTCGAACTAGGTACAGTATATCGCAATTCATTTTAAGGCAATTTTTAAGCTTGCTGCTGTTTCAATAATAATTATAGGAAAATGCAAGGCAAAAGTAAGATTTTGTCAAAGAAAAGTATTAAATAATTATCCACCTTCTTCTTCTTCTCATTCGTCGCAGGGTGACTAGAAATTTAATTGGCGTATGTGTACTTAACAGATTCCCTCGGATTCAAATCACCGTCTCATGAAAAGCAATGAAAAAGACAGAAACCTAATGACATTCGAAATGATCCTTTGTAATAGCAAAACAACCCGAGTTCAATATCAACGTTAATAGGGCAAGCATGTCATGGATTTCATTTGGAGCCTAAGAAATGGGAAGAAAACTGAGCCATTTTCTCAGTTCGGAAGCTTCTCTAACGAAAGGGGTTCGAATTTCGAATAACTCTGCTTTTCAAGAAAGAAATCATTAAATTTTATTTGCTGCTCTATTCACGAGTGCAGAGGGCATTTCAATACGAATGCTGACTGGTCGCCTTTGAAGTAATTAGTTTCAAAGTGACCATCTTCCATTCCACTATAAATCCGCATTTGGTGTATTTATATGAACTGAAAGAAAATTATCTCCAAATGATTTTTCATTTCCACATTACAACATTTTGTCTCTAATTTGTGACGCCCTTGCAAATTACCATCTTAATATTAATTCGGACTGAGCCAAACACCGCTCAAAACATATCATTTGAAATAAAAACTTTACTTTTCAAAATCAATTGCATCTTTAAATAGATTACTTGCAAAGAAAACCATAAGCCATTTACATAACAAATTTCATGAAATACATCCGACAGGTCCTTTCAACCACATTCAAACGCTTTTAAGAATTGAGTTGCAAATGAGTAAAGTAAAATAGTATTTATTTAAATAAATTCTCCGTCTCTAGTGACCGCGAATAATTGCCCATTTTAGTCAATTGCTACTTTCTTGAGTCCATGTTAGTCCGTTCTTGCGTTCTTAGGAAAAATAATTCGTGATCGAATTTCTCAATCCTGTATTTGCACTTATTTACTTAATATGAACACTTCGAAATTCAGTCTGCGGTATTAATTGGAGTATGCAGTTGCATTTCTATTTGGCATTGTGGCATCAAAACGGTAGACCAAGCAGGAATGTCCTCGTATAAAATAGTCACTAGTCCAAAATAATAGCACGCCTATAGGTTCAGCTTTGACGGTGGCAGTGTTGGGGATGAATTACCTACGAAATACTTCAGATCTAACAACATGAACACTATTTTCTCAATTCTCCCTATTAAATTTAAAAATGGCCTTAATTTTACCTGTCTTCAGTTATTGTACATGGAGTGCAAAGATATTCTCCTTTAATGAAAATATCTTTGCAGTACCCCATGCCTAACTTGCCACTAAATCTCAATGACTTGAATTTCAATCATTTTATTTGTGAAATGAAAGGGGTTTTACAGCTAGTGGAGGGAAATCGCAAGTCAATATGCCTTTTAAAACATTAGGTAATTGCATTTAATTGTAAATCAGATTTTTAATTAGGCTATTGCCAACAATTAATACATTGGCAAATTGAATTAAAATTAAAATAAAACAACTCACTACAAAAAACTATTACGCTACAACAATTGATTCGCAATATTTATCTGAAATTTGAAACATTGAAAGATACAAGTCTAACTTGTATGCTCTGGAGCAGGCATGAGTTAACAACTCTCAGTTGCTTGTCTAGGCAAACATTTTAATTGAGAGGGAAGGAAAATTCAATTGAAAATTGCATACATGTTCTGAACATCTGCTTAACTGATTGAAATAACTGCGGTATAATTATCTAGTATTAAAAGTCAAATTCTTCTATGCGGCGTCCCATTGAATAACATGGGTCTGAATAAGCTTGTACTTGCTTGCTTAAATATATTTTCTAAATGTAGACATTCAAACTCAGCGACCACATTCTGTTGCTGATTGGTCTTTGTAGACTTTGAATTTATCGACCTTCACTTCAACTTAAATTTAGGAAGGTTAGATAATTGTTGAATACTTTCTGGAGGACCAAGAGTATTCCTGCAATCACACAAATCCACATTTCAGTGCAGGCTAGTTGTTCTCAAGACCAAACGCAGAAATGGGTGCAAATTCAGTGTGAATTAATTCAAAATAGAGGCCCTGAAAGGGGAAAATATGTTCTCACGTCAAATCGAACTCACTTCGATGTACGCTTGCTTCGAGTTTGGTCTTCAATAATGACTTGGTCAACCATATTTTACACTCTGAGGAAAAGCTATATCAAAATATTGAAATTGACAGATCATTAAAATTTTATTTTTTATGACTTTTCTTAACTATCTCTAACCGAATATTTATGATTGATTATTTGATACGTTTGCCCTCCGATCAATACTCACGCAATTTCTTACAAATCTGTCGGTATTTCTTGATTATGAAATAATTATTGTTACTCAATTTGAACTTGCTAAGATAGCGACTAATATCTTCAATTGGATTTATCCCTATAGGTGTGGTTAATAGTAAGAAATATCACAAGTGTCGAAGTAATTGTAGGCGACGGTAATTTACTCATCTACTTAAAGCGAATTCGTAATTAAGGGCATACAAAAAGGAGAGGAGCAATGTTCCGAAAATAAAGTCTAATGAACTAAGAAAACTTATTCAGTGCAGTCTCCGAATTTAGTCATATAATTTTTAAAACATTCAAAGTTAGTGAAAACGATCTCTCTATCGGACATTCCAACAGCAAGATTGTAGATTGTAGAGACCACTATATGGTGTGCCATCAGCCTAAGCAGTGCTCTATAGCTAGGCAGTTCAAGCGTATGGAGAAGAGCAAAAAGCAATGTTAGAGTGCTTGCAAGAGCGTAGGCTATGGAACAAATCAAATTTCTCTCTCTCTCGTGTCAACGGCGAGGCACGTTGTTACACTATGTGCATTTCTTGTGAGTACATGTGGGAGAGAGGAGGCAATGATCTCCTAGCATGCAAGTGCAGAAATTAATTATTTCTTAGTCGCCAATTATCAATTGAGTTCCAAGGTTAATTTACTTGATACTAACATAAGCGTACTCTAGAAATGCCAATGGTTTTCGACCCACTGAGAACAATTTGTCTTCATGGACAATATAGTTGAAGTCACGTAAGAAAAATGCAATAAAAGTTCCATTTTATCTTATAGGATTCGAGAACATGTGGCAGATATTTTCTTCGATTTTGTAACACTTTTGTGCTCTTTGTTTAGGCACTTCATAAAGTCCCATTAATTTCTTCATTTTCTTGAAATATGCACAAAATTTAGAATGCTTTTTAAGGAAAATCAAATAGAAGCAGGTTGTTTGATATTTCAATTTTCGACATTTTCAATTCACATTTTCAAATTTTCTTTCGCATTTATTACTAAACCAAAGGGATCAATAAAAGTCAGAAAGCATAAATCCTAATTCGGTAAAGGTACATATTAGTAATCAATATCCCGAGATTATGCGTGGAGAAATAAGTGAAAAAAGAGACATATTTTGGGCAAAATATTTTCCAATTACACTTGAAATGACACTACTCGCTGAAGAATTCGCTTCAATTAATTATAAACGAGGAAAATCAATGTGTGGGGTACATTTCCTCCCTTCCTTCTTCTTCTTCTTCTTCTTCTTCTTCTTCTAAACTTGTTTAGGAATATGCATTGGAAGCAGGCATAATTTTAAAGGCTCAATAAATTAGTGATATCTTTTTCCGTAAATCGATCAAAACCACTGGTACTTTACAGCCCAAAATGTCTTCAACTAAACCAAATATTATTAATGATCGGATTTGTAGCCTTGACTTATCCTCATTAATCTCTATTACCCAGATCCCCAGATATGAACGTTGCCCCACCCCTCATCATTGAAAACTCCTCGTGATCTTGCCGTTCTATTCCCAGGTTCTGTGGGGGAATTTACAGTTTTCAGTGAAAGAAGTGGACATGGGGTAATTAGTTTTATTGCATAAAAAAATAAAAAGTTACGGTCAACTAAGTTGAGGAGTTTCATGAAGGTTAACTAGAAATGAAACATACTTACAGGGAGTAAATGGTAAATTGGGATGTCTTGACAGAGCGTTGGGAGGGGCGTTCAGAACGACAAGATTGTTCACTACTATTTGATTTCCTGGAGATCTCTATGATCAAGATTCCCTCAAGACTGTGGAAGAAACGGACGTATGGCGTGGATCACGTTTATTTGGGCTGTATGTTACTAGCACGCAGCCTAATTATACGATCTTGACTGGGCTGCCCAAGTCGTGGCCATTGATTATTGCTTAGCTGAGAGATCTATGCAAGCGCAGGACCACATACGCTCCTTCCAGAATGTTCTATTGTGTATAAGAATTCTACGTACAGCCAGGATAGCGTTATGCACTCCACACATTGATTTTCCTCGTTTATAATTAATTGAAGCGAATTCTTCAGCGAGTAGTGTCATTTCAAGTGTAATTGGAAAATATTTTGCCCAAAATATGTCTCTTTTTTCACTTATTTCTCCACGCATAATCTCGGGATATTGATTACTAATATGTACCTTTACCGAATTAGGATTTATGCTTTCTGACTTTTATTGATCCCTTTGGTTTAGCAATAAATGCGAAAGAAAATTTGAAAATGTGAATTGAAAATGTCGAAAATTGAACTATCAAACAACCTGCTTCTATTTGATTTTCCTTAAAAAGCATTCTAAATTTTGTGCATATTTCAAGAAAATGAAGAAATTAATGGGACTTTATGAAGTGCCTAAACAAAGAGCACAAAAGTGTTACAAAATCGAAGAAAATATCTGCCACATGTTCTCGATTCCTATAAGATAAAATGGAACTTTTATTGCATTTTTCTTACGTGACTTCAACTATATTGTCCATGAAGACAAATTGTTCTCAGTGGGTCGAAAACCATTGGCATTTCTAGAGTACGCTTATGTTAGTATCAAGTAAATTAACCTTGGAACTCAATTGATAATTGGCGACTAAGAAATAATTAATTTCTGCACTTGCATGCTAGGAGATCATTGCCTCCTCTCTCCCACATGTACTCACAAGAAATGCACATAGTGTAACAACGTGCCTCGCCGTTGACACGAGAGAGAGAGAAATTTGATTTGTTCCATAGCCTACGCTCTTGCAAGCACTCTAACATTGCTTTTTGCTCTTCTCCATACGCTTGAACTGCCTAGCTATAGAGCACTGCTTAGGCTGATGGCACACCATATAGTGGTCTCTACAATCTACAATCTTGCTGTTGGAATGTCCGATAGAGAGATCGTTTTCACTAACTTTGAATGTTTTAAAAATTATATGACTAAATTCGGAGACTGCACTGAATAAGTTTTCTTAGTTCATTAGACTTTATTTTCGGAACATTGCTCCTCTCCTTTTTGTATGCCCTTAATTACGAATTCGCTTTAAGTAGATGAGTAAATTACCGTCGCCTACAATTACTTCGACACTTGTGATATTTCTTACTATTAACCACACCTATAGGGATAAATCCAATTGAAGATATTAGTCGCTATCTTAGCAAGTTCAAATTGAGTAACAATAATTATTTCATAATCAAGAAATACCGACAGATTTGTAAGAAATTGCGTGAGTATTGATCGGAGGGCAAACGTATCAAATAATCAATCATAAATATTCGGTTAGAGATAGTTAAGAAAAGTCATAAAAAATAAAATTTTAATGATCTGTCAATTTCAATATTTTGATATAGCTTTTCCTCAGAGTGTAAAATATGGTTGACCAAGTCATTATTGAAGACCAAACTCGAAGCAAGCGTACATCGAAGTGAGTTCGATTTGACGTGAGAACATATTTTCCCCTTTCAGGGCCTCTATTTTGAATTAATTCACACTGAATTTGCACCCATTTCTGCGTTTGGTCTTGAGAACAACTAGCCTGCACTGAAATGTGGATTTGTGTGATTGCAGGAATACTCTTGGTCCTCCAGAAAGTATTCAACAATTATCTAACCTTCCTAAATTTAAGTTGAAGTGAAGGTCGATAAATTCAAAGTCTACAAAGACCAATCAGCAACAGAATGTGGTCGCTGAGTTTGAATGTCTACATTTAGAAAATATATTTAAGCAAGCAAGTACAAGCTTATTCAGACCCATGTTATTCAATGGGACGCCGCATAGAAGAATTTGACTTTTAATACTAGATAATTATACCGCAGTTATTTCAATCAGTTAAGCAGATGTTCAGAACATGTATGCAATTTTCAATTGAATTTTCCTTCCCTCTCAATTAAAATGTTTGCCTAGACAAGCAACTGAGAGTTGTTAACTCATGCCTGCTCCAGAGCATACAAGTTAGACTTGTATCTTTCAATGTTTCAAATTTCAGATAAATATTGCGAATCAATTGTTGTAGCGTAATAGTTTTTTGTAGTGAGTTGTTTTATTTTAATTTTAATTCAATTTGCCAATGTATTAATTGTTGGCAATAGCCTAATTAAAAATCTGATTTACAATTAAATGCAATTACCTAATGTTTTAAAAGGCATATTGACTTGCGATTTCCCTCCACTAGCTGTAAAACCCCTTTCATTTCACAAATAAAATGATTGAAATTCAAGTCATTGAGATTTAGTGGCAAGTTAGGCATGGGGTACTGCAAAGATATTTTCATTAAAGGAGAATATCTTTGCACTCCATGTACAATAACTGAAGACAGGTAAAATTAAGGCCATTTTTAAATTTAATAGGGAGAATTGAGAAAATAGTGTTCATGTTGTTAGATCTGAAGTATTTCGTAGGTAATTCATCCCCAACACTGCCACCGTCAAAGCTGAACCTATAGGCGTGCTATTATTTTGGACTAGTGACTATTTTATACGAGGACATTCCTGCTTGGTCTACCGTTTTGATGCCACAATGCCAAATAGAAATGCAACTGCATACTCCAATTAATACCGCAGACTGAATTTCGAAGTGTTCATATTAAGTAAATAAGTGCAAATACAGGATTGAGAAATTCGATCACGAATTATTTTTCCTAAGAACGCAAGAACGGACTAACATGGACTCAAGAAAGTAGCAATTGACTAAAATGGGCAATTATTCGCAGTCACTAGAGACGGAGAATTTATTTAAATAAATACTATTTTACTTTACTCATTTGCAACTCAATTCTTAAAAGCGTTTGAATGTGGTTGAAAGGACCTGTCGGATGTATTTCATGAAATTTGTTATGTAAATGGCTTATGGTTTTCTTTGCAAGTAATCTATTTAAAGATGCAATTGATTTTGAAAAGTAAAGTTTTTATTTCAAATGATATGTTTTGAGCGGTGTTTGGCTCAGTCCGAATTAATATTAAGATGGTAATTTGCAAGGGCGTCACAAATTAGAGACAAAATGTTGTAATGTGGAAATGAAAAATCATTTGGAGATAATTTTCTTTCAGTTCATATAAATACACCAAATGCGGATTTATAGTGGAATGGAAGATGGTCACTTTGAAACTAATTACTTCAAAGGCGACCAGTCAGCATTCGTATTGAAATGCCCTCTGCACTCGTGAATAGAGCAGCAAATAAAATTTAATGATTTCTTTCTTGAAAAGCAGAGTTATTCGAAATTCGAACCCCTTTCGTTAGAGAAGCTTCCGAACTGAGAAAATGGCTCAGTTTTCTTCCCATTTCTTAGGCTCCAAATGAAATCCATGACATGCTTGCCCTATTAACGTTGATATTGAACTCGGGTTGTTTTGCTATTACAAAGGATCATTTCGAATGTCATTAGGTTTCTGTCTTTTTCATTGCTTTTCATGAGACGGTGATTTGAATCCGAGGGAATCTGTTAAGTACACATACGCCAATTAAATTTCTAGTCACCCTGTACAGTACCAATTAAGCCTTTTTGGTGGTTAGAAAGATCATAGTGCTTATTCAATTCTCGGCTATTTCAATTCATTCCATTCTCGATTAAAATTTAATTATTATTTAGAAATTGTCAAACAATTATAATCGGTATTTTTGCTATTGTATTGTATTTTCATTGTCAAAAGTATGTGCTTTTGTGGTTTTAATGTCACCATTGTGACCACTCTGACCAATACTCTTCTCGGAAGTACCGTTTTATGAGGGTCTAAGGAACTGTGTAAAATCAGAGAAATCAGTGAGGCTGAATCCCATTTTGTGCCGACGAACAGGAGTTCCGTCGGAGAAAACTGACTCTTCAGGCACGTTGGACTTACTGGAAGTGAAAAAGCATATTTCATGATTTAAGACAATAAAGACCTGCGTCTGTTTGAGTCAGTTTTATAAGAAACCCATAGATAATGTTCTTCTCCATAAGTATATTAAGTATTAGAAAGTTCATTGAAGCTATATGGTATCTTTTCAAACATAACAGATTATAAATGTTGCCTGGTAAATAAATTTACCATTCATATATTTAAGGAAAGAGTCTCTTGGCTCATTTGCTTCGTTCGGTATGCAACACCACTTAACCAAAACAAATAATATCCACAAAATGTTCAATGACTATTCATCGAATTACCTCGCGCTTGTGACTGGCATTATATAAATGGAATAAATATCGATTACCTATGTTAAATAGATACGATACTTATAAAGCTCTATATGAAAAGTTATCGCATGTTACTTTAGACAATTTTGCAGGTAGAACATTAATAAAATCATAGAATTCTACCAGAAATAAATTCCAGTCACCATAGCAATATATTGAGTTTCTCGCTCATTTATTCTTATCCATCCTGGTTTTGAACCACCTCCATATTGACCTCCAATATGATAGAGGAACATTCTACTTTCAGTAAATCGCTAATCAAATTGTTTCAATTGACTGACTCTTATGTTGATAGCAACTCGGTTCTATCCATTTGCAAGTATTCACTTCACTACTTACAATACGCACACATCCTTTGTTCTCACAAGCACTACGGCTAATTTCAGGTCAGCTTGAAAGGCTTCATTGTCTGTACTTGACACCTCCTAAACATTATTCACTCTCCAGTAAGAAACTGACAGAAGTCGTCTTTAAAAATGTGAGTTAAGCGTTTATGGTTAGAGAAAATAATTATCAAAGAAAATGAGATCAATCCTATTCTTTGTTCGATAAAACTCACACATCATTTTCCTCGAAGGTTAAAGTAACCGAAGTCTTTGTTAAGAGATTTTCTGGAACTAATTATGACATAAAGAACCGCAGTATTTTGAGATCTAATTGAAAAAAGTCATATTTCTACATACCGTATCTCTAGTTATTAATGGTGATTATTTTAGCCAAAAAAACACTCTTCGACAGGATTTAGAGCATCTATTGATTTGGTCATCCACAAGTCCGACAGTGAATGAAAGCTTCAGTACAAGAAATATTGGCATTGCAATTTTGTAAACAAAAGGCAGTATGTCCATAGTTCCACTACGCAGATACTTTCAAGTCGCCCTTGATATGTCCACATTTCAGCATTTATTTTAATTCTAAGTATTTCAAATAAACTAGCTTAAGGTGAGCACATATAACATCAACCAAGCCATTTTCACCTGAACATCACTGATTTAGCATCGGTCACCTCAAGTGAACAGTTCGCCAACTAATTTATCCAATAGGGATTGATTTCGAATCTACAGTGTTTAAGTAAGGAAGATAACCAAGTGAAATCCAATTAAATATTGTTTAATAATGCTACTTGCCACATCAATTGAAAACTTCAAGAGAAAAATTTAACTATCCTGCAGAAAGTGTAAGTCCATCGAGAATTGAATCACAAGGAAGGGGGATTTACTTTTTCTAGAGTATTCGATCGTCCACGAAATGACTGAAAATCGATTGAGGTTGGACGTGTGGCAGGTCTACTTTCCTCTTTTGTGTCATTTGAAGTTACAGCCAATCTTTTGTGGAATTGATGTCCGCTTCGTCCTCTGAAAATCGATAAATTAACTTGCGAGAATCAGTTATATTTTATTGAATAAATAGCTTAAATGAAATGATAGAATTATTAGCGATGTTCGAATGTGAATTTGATTGTTACCAATGTCATCCCCGGCAACTGTGCGCCGATTGATCGCATAGAATAAATAATGAGGTTTAGAGTGTGAATTTGTTAACTAAAACAAATAAATAAATTAAAATAAGTACGCTTCAAACATGACTTCACCTCGACTCCTACTGTAATAAGTTTGGTTGGAGGTAAGCAGCAAATAAATATTTGTCTAATTTTCGAGAAAGTGAGTATTTAGAATAATGAAAAAATCAATAATAACATAAGGCAAAGCATGTCATTATTCAACAAATTACTAATAAATCATTGTTCATTTTTTATCCAAAGTTAATCAACTGACTCAGCATCCACGTAGACATTATTGATGAGTGTTCGCTTTAAGAGGAAAATGCTGCCTTCCAGTTGACAAGTTGATCCTAGAAATGCAGAAAATCAGTATCCAATCACTTCTTCATGCACTCACTGATTATACTGCAAAGTTGTCGTAATTGAGATTGGGTACTCAGAATAGATTTCTGGTACGACAGCAGCACTGAAAGAAATGGCAAAAGGAAGTTTCTCCTCTGTACATCATGCTAATAGAGTCAGATATTCAGTTAATAATGAAGGATCGTTACTTTTTCTCACGCGTTTAGTGCGCAAATCTGCCAAATCAAGAATCACGAGACAGGCAATAAGCGGTGCGCAACAAGTGATGTTGATGGCTAACTGTAGTAGTTAACAAGAAGGGTAGTATGATGGGAGTATCACACGAGGTTGGCTACTGCATATTCCTTCTCAAGTCATTTTTGCAAATACTCTTTTTGATAAGCTAGGCAATTAGTGTAGAAGAAAATTGTAAATATAAATGCAGCAAGTGTGGTCGTTCATCCGACATTAACAGATTTCTAGAACGTTGGAAACTAGAGCAGCTAACAGATTGTGGAATAATTATTAGTAAAGATACTGCCGTACTTGATCTCACTTGTCCACTACATCACAAAATCAGAAGCTGCATCAACCACGTGTGTACGCCCCTGCAAAAATAACGAATCGTGTAAGGGAATACGCAAACAAGGGCGAGGAGGGGAGGGAGGGAGAAGGGGTGATCTAGCGAATCCAATGGAGACGTTTTTAAGGGAAATCGATTCCTAGCAGGGGGATGTCATGTGACAATATCAGCAAGTATAATTATTCAATATTTTCTTTGACAAAATCATACTTTTACCCTACATTTGCACATAATTATTATTGTAACATTAATGAACTTTAGAATTGCCATAAAATGAATTGCGTTATACTGTACCAAGTTCGAATTTAAATGGAGAAAAGTTACGATATAATGACGGCAGTTTGTGTTGATGCATAATTCTGGGTGAGATATCGGTTTGTCGTTATTAAAAGGCTAATTAGAAATTCGTTTTCAAGGCCTTAGCTGTCGAATTGCATTGATTTCATGAACAGGGATTTGAATTCTTTCGTGATATCACATTCATATCTCCACAATTTGGCACTTACTCACATAATGCAGTGAGAGGAAATTGAATGTTAGAATTAGTGCAGTGGAGGACTGTGACACGGCTTTTTTTCATGCTTCTGAATCAATGAAGGGACTAGTGAGATATATGAGAAGCTGCTGATTAAAAGGCGTTTTTAAAGGCAGTGCCCTAACTCGCAATTTCATCCTCCGTAGAGATTTACAAAGAATTTTAGTGATTTTAAATCACCATATTAATTTGATCCATAATGGATAATCAAAGTTGTTCTCTGTTTTACAAATTACAGACACAGCTACTGGAGGTAACGAATGATTGAAAAGAGACATAAATTAAGCAATACTGAATTGATTCTTGTAAACTGATTACTTCATTGCAAATTTAACGCATGCGGGAGTACAGATGAGTGCATTTTAGGCAAAACTTTTCTTAATCTGGCCAGACTAGAAATCAGCCTTGAAAATGCGTCACAAGTTTTCAGGATGTCTAAATTCGGAGATGCAAATTTGCAAATGGAAGCGCCCACTTATGCAACTGAGGTTTCAGCCGAATGTTTGAAAAATTGGGACCAGGGTATCAGTTGAATGATTAAATCTGCTTGCCACAATGAAACAATCACCAGAGTCCTCTATCTATTCTTCAGTCATTTCTCTCTATCCGTCTATTACTTCCAAAGTAATATGCAGTCATAACCGGATTCGATAATTTAAAAGTCCGCCGACTTGAAAGGAAATAAAATAGTTAAAAGAATTCCCCATAATGAAGAGCCAATTTAAATACCAAGTATATTCATTACAGGAATGAGAATATTATTTTAACACTTTTCTAAGGCTGCTGTGTACAACAAAAGGCTTCATAAATGAGAGGGTAAATCATTTAGGTTAGTTGTGGTGAATTTGTTAGAAATCAACGCATTCACCAACAGTGTTTATGATTTACCGTAGTTATTTTTTTTGCATACTTACTTGCAAAAAATTAGATTTTTAAAACAATACATTTTAGAGTGCAAACAAGTAAACTGAAATATCCATGTATTAAACTAAGCACTTTACAATTTATGACTGCCTGAAATATTTTAGACAAGAATATAAAGTTTCATTAAATCGGCAAACTTGTCGAGCAACTTATTCTTGTCACGTGATGTGATGTAGTGTGCTGTGATGTTAGGAGCACTACCTCACCACCTTCTGTAACCTGTCCATTTGATTCACGTGTATTATTTAGTCTAAAAAATCGATTTTTGCCATTAAGTGTAAATATTAATGCTTTACTTACCATTATATATTTTTGGAAGTTACGAGAAGATTGAGAAATTCATCAGCGAACTGACGCATTTGGCCACTTGAAGATATGTATGAACAGTGAGCATTTACAAAATGTCCTTGTGCGGACGTAATGATGCTTATGAATTTATGCAACATCGAAAAGAACTTTGTTAGATCTCTAACGATCTAAAGGCTCAATTACAGTTGTATTCACTTCATGTAATAATTTTTACTAAGTCAGAAAATTTTAACTTATAAAATTAATCGACTCGAAGACTACGAGACTACGAGACGACAGCAACACAATAACTTCCAAAGAACATTCTTAATAATAATTTAAAAGTTTATAGGCTACGATCTATGGAAACACATTAGAAAAGTGATGAAAGTTCACTTTAGACTGCTGCAAAGCTCTATAAGGAAGCCAGTTTTCACGTTCCATGAAATTCCTAATTACAAAATTAATGATTCTTTTCATTATCAAATAAAAGTTAATTTTTAAAAGAAAAATTAATTTATCATTATTTTGTAGCTTTTAGGCCTCACTTTGAATGAGTATCCTAAACCTATTGATCTTTCAGCATTTTTTAAAATCCACCTTTACAAATACCCTTTCTAATTTCGAGTTCCATAATAACGGCGACGTCAATGGGGAGATCCAATAAGATATTTAAATGAAATACTGTAATCTTACATTTGGTCTCCACTTTGTGCTATATTGAAATACTTTTGATAAATGCCGAAACTATTTCGAGAAAACTTGAATCTCTCTCTGAAAGTTCAAAGATTTAGGCTTTCACATCTTGTTCATGAACAACATTTTGGTATTTTAATTGGACGTCCGGTTAGAAACAGCTGATATTTAATATAAATATTTTTAAATGTACAAAATTCGATTTCTAAAACATTTTTGTGAAGATTTCGTGTTCTCTGAAATGAATAGTTTTTTTCACGGGGTATTGTCACTCTGAAACACGGACTGTACTCACTACAAAATACATCAATCAAATGCAATTGCAAATCAAAAGTGCCAGTATTTTAGGGTGTTATAAATCTTTACGTTTAACAAAATCGCAGAAAAAACAATGCACGTATGGCAAGTATGAAATCGGACTGGTTAAAAGTGAAATTGATTTCGAAAAATTGCACATTGTTGTTAAAAGTTAGCCGTTAATTTTCACGTCAATGATTCACAAATTTCAGTACATACAGTTTGCAAATTAAAATGACAGTGCGAAATTAAAAGCAAATACATTATTTGTTGCTCTATGATAAAACTTAATATAATTATATGCACAAGATTTAAGTAGTAAATACACATCAGTTTTTACCAATTTCCAAAATAATAATTCATTGGAGAGAATTTAAATGAATATGCATAAGCAGAATCCTTTGAAATCTTATAATAGCGTGTGTTTCGCTCGCTTCCATCCATCTCTCTCCCCAACTGGATTGTAGACAATGCGCCAATGTGTGTACGTATTCTCAACTCGATTTTGTATGTGCTGCTGTGGGCAATCCAGCTATCCGTGTCAGCGGTCTACCCACGGATGGAGGTGTAGTGGCGTGGTACTTAGCTCATCGGCGGTGTGGTAGCACCGACCTACTGTTGTGCGTGTGCGCCTGGTTCAGATATGCCGGTTCATATCCCTGGAGGTGGAATAGTGCATATGCTGTAGTAGTGCACCAGTGGTGTCTCATGGGGCTCACATGCTAGGCGTAGGACGTTTGAATGATAGTAGCGCTAGTGGCTCACTCTAGTGCTAATGTATTAAGAGAAAAATCTTGTACAAAGCAACTTCACATAAGTGCTCACTGAAGTCCACATCTTAAAAAATAAATGCAATAAACATTAGAATTGCCAATTCATCCCACCTCAAGAATATGTAATTTAAAGAATCCCAAATGATATACACAAAATTCCATTTATTATTGAAACTGTACACTATTAAGTTAGAAAATAGGCTATTTTAGCATCAGATGAATTAACAATAGTGCAATTGCAATAATAAAAGTCATGACTACTACTAAAATGAGTGTAAAAGTGCAGGTTTTATATCGCGATGGAGTTTCGAGGCAAACTCCGGGTAGGGGTATACGAACTCCACAGTTCGGAGGTATTCCTAGTGTAGAAAAGACGGATCAAATGCAAGGCGAATATTCAAAATTATGGGAAATATTAACCTTAGAATAGCCAGGAAAAATCATTTACCTGAACAATTAAGTTCCAGGTTATTCTCGTTTGTGGGTTGCCTAACCTTGGTAATGTGGAAATTCACTTCTAAGCTTGTAGGCTTGTTGTGCTATATCGGACCTAAACAAATACAGTACCATAAAATGCACTTGTTATTAATGATACACTCACCTCTTTCAACACTGAGAAGGGAATTCTGATATACTTCGTTTGAATCATCCTTAATTTATATGAGGCTTTAAACATCCCCAACTTGGACACTGGAATTAAGTATTGTTCATTGTGTACAACAATTTTTAAGGTTAATATTTACCATAATTTCGAATGTTCGCCTTTGTCGTCTTTCCTACACTTGGAATACCTCCAAGCTGTGGAGTTCGTATACCCCTACCCGGAGTTTGCCTCGAAACTCCATCGCGATATAAAACCTGCACTTTTACACTCATTTTAGTAGTAGTCATAACTTTTATTATTGCAATTGCACTATTGTTAATTCATCTGATGCTCAAATAGCTTTATATCTAACTTAATAGCATACAGAGGACCAATCGCAGTGGGATTTGGAGTATTTTTTCTGATTTTTATCTCCATAAAAAGTCAAACCTTCAATAAACTTCTGTTGTCAATTAAAGGAGGTTTGCAACGAATAGTAAAAGTCTCATATATCCACTTATTTCATATTTATTATGCGGACATAGGTTAAAGTGCCACATTAAAAGAAATAATTTCCAGTGGAAATGAGAGAAAATGGAAGTACTCATGGCATTTTCACCTGCTTTCATAGGAAATAATAGCTGATCAATTCGTTTGCACGGGCCCCTTTTTCATTGCAACCTCTTAATTTAACTATAACTCTTCACCCTTCCTCCCTCCCAACCGACTTCTCTCTTCTTCCGGGAGAATTGAAGAGATCGGATCTACCAATGCAGCTCTTGGTCATTATTGAAAATGCCACTTACGCTCAAATTTATTTCCGTAGATAATTTGGTCATTTTAGTAATGTGCTACTAGCTAGATTTTTTTAATAAACATATGTTTCTCTTATTCATTTTCTACCTATAAATTAGCATATTTCAAAATCATTACACCAATGATTTTGAAGGTGTATTTAGAAAATAAGAAATTAAAGTGGCGAGGGGAAATCGATTTTTGGTCTGTGCTTTGCTAAGATTAGAATATGAGACTAAGTTGGCAATCCTTTTTATGGCCGTTAAGCTATCATTTTAATCAAAACCAAAGGAAGAATTGCTTTCAAAGGGCTAAATTAGAAGGTCAAGTTAACCTTTGACCGGCAATTGGATATTTGGATCATTTCAAATTATCGAGTTTCAATGGGAACTAGAAATAAGCCTTGAACACTGATAGCTAAGGGTCAGGGACTCGATATAGGTGCCAAAGAAGTCTTTAATCTGGCCAGTCTGAGACAGTTAAAATAGTCTAATTCAACTGTAAGTTAGCAGAACAGGGAATCGTGTCTTCGAAATACCGGCCAAATCACTATTCCGCTGGCGTGACGAATAAATGGACTTTCAGTGCTCAGTATCAAGTTGTTTTAAGTTTCATGAAGAAGTTCAGGGGACGAGTAAAATGCAACCTATCAAATCATTCCTTAAAACAGGAATATGGAAAGTCACAGCTCAAGTTTTTCTGAGATGGTCAGTGAAGTAGTAAAAGTCCTGGTACCTTGACACTAAATATTCCTCACAACAATCTCTATGCTCCCAGCGTTTTGCCGAATTATAAAATGCATAATTGCATAAACAGACGTAATATATCGCTTAATCGTTTGATTGGTGCATTTTATTAAATAAATCAGCTTTAATGAATGATGCCTTCTATAAATCAAGCAAGTGCGGTTTCTACTTGATAGATTTATTTTCAAATGCAGCTTAAATAAAATATACGCATATAAAAGTTTGGGTATAATTTAAGGAGATAATAAATTTTGCGATAAGTGCAAGAAACTGCGCCTGTTTGTGAAAATGTGTTGCCTCCTGCGGTAGCGGAGAGCTCACGGTTCGGTGGAGTGTTCTCTGTGAAGTTCACCTAAGGAAGCATATTTTGAAAATATATGCTTAATTCTTTAAAGTATAATCCAACTAATATTTTCCAAATTTATATTAATAATCATTTCAGTAGATATGTAACTAAGTAAACAAATGTTCCCCACTTCGTTACTTACCAATATTACTTAAAATGCATATTTATTTATAGTAATTTTTAAATGCTCTCACGTCTTGGTTCTTAATGCTATCGAAAGTGATGGCACAAGGGTGCTTTCGGAAGATGATGCATTGGTCATCGAAATTGAATGACGTTATAATAACATTATAATAACATATAATTATATTAAATTTTATCATGTGGGAATAAATAACGTATTTACTTCTTAATTTCAGTCTGTCATTTCAATTTGCAAATTGTATTTACTGAAATTTGTGAATCATTGCCGAGAAAATTAACGGCTAAATTTTAACAACGATGTGTAATTTTTCGAAATCAATTTCACTTTTAACCAGTTCGGTTTCATACTTGCCATACGTGCATTGTTTTTCTGCGATTTTGTTAAGCATAAAAATTTATAACACCTTAAAATACCAGCACTTTTGATTTGCAATTGCATTTGATTGATGTATTTTGTAGTGAGTACAGTCCGTGTTTCAGAGTGACAATACCCTGTGAAAAAATTATTCATTTCAGTGAACACAAAATCTACACAAAAATATTTTAGAAATCTAATATTGTACATTCGGAAATATTTATTTTAAATATTAAATATAATATTAACTGAATTTCAATTTCTGTACACTATTACCCGACCAACAAATGACCAAGTTCATATGAGTTCACCATACCATAAAGTGTATAAAATGGACCAAGTTCCACGTCATATATACATACTTTACGCTTGCACGCTTGTATGACAGCACGCCATATTAAATAAACGTGTTCTACGGTATACGTCTCTTTCTCCCATAGATTAGCGGTAGCTTAGCTAATTTCGGGAGACTTACTAACTTGAAGAATAGTCAAGGCTTATTCAGGTAGCTAATCCGCCACAAATTGCTTGCGTAAAATTTGCGATGAGGTAATCAGTTTGCAAGAATTAATTCAGAATTGCTTAATTTATGTTTCTTTTCAATCATTCCTTATCTCCCGTAGCTGTGTCTGTAATTTGTAAAATAGAGAACAACTTTGTTGATCGATTATGAATGGAATTGATATCGTGATTAAAAATCACGAAAATTCTTTGAAAATCTCTGCGGAGGATGAAATGGCGAGATAGCACTACTTTTGAAAACCCCTTTTAATCAGCAGCTTCTCATATACCACACTAGCCCCTTCTTTAATTCCGAAGCATGATTCAAAACCTTGGACAACACTTGAGCATTTTTAACAAATCAAATAGCGTGCCTTTGGTCTGTGGGACACGTCATCGCATGAGCGCACAGCGTGACTTGAAGGTGCGCCCGTTCAACTTCGCGTACGCATTGGGTGCGAGGACACACAGTCAATGGCCAATCAAAAGCCTCCGCTCGTTTTACTTAAACAGCGTTACTTGACCACGGAGACGTTTGCGTTAGATGAATTGAATATCTAAAAGTTAATATTTACATCAATCGGAACAATAGTTTATGCCACAAGGTGCAATTTAACCTAAATGACTTAAGTAATGAGAATTGAGTATTTCAAAACCTGCAACAAAATATATCTTTTATTTATTAAAACATTAATTTATTGCTTTGGAAATCTTTTGCTACTCTTCGTATATCACTCATTCGGCTTCCAGTTTCATCGTGAAATATTTTGGTGTAGCGTTAAGTATATTTGTGAGATGATGTGGGATTTGAGCACAGTTGAGAATAATTTTTCTATAATGGTTCATCACGCCCAGGAACCGCTCAAGTCTTTTCGCAAATTAAGGAATGGGTTAATCCATGATAGATAGATTTCAGTCTGACCAAATCCACACTTCTCGGGATCTTTATTTTGCGCACACAATCCATATGCTAAATATGATCTCTATTTTAACCGTGAAGCAAGCAGAAAAGTAAAATAATATTTCCATTTTACGAAATTATTTTTAGATTCGCACGTCTTCTTTTTTACAATGACCAAATATAATTTGTCAAAAGATCCTTAAACTTTCAATAGCCGCAGTGTTCATAGTTCTAATTATCATCGTAAGCCCGTTTTCATTTTTATTTAAATACAAATTCAGTTCTTAACAAATAGATTCTTGGTGCGTTTTATTATTGAAATCATGTAAAAAGGAGGCATTGTTTAGCCTCATTTGTTGTCATTTTAAATAAAATTGTGAAGTATTTAAAGTGAGAGTCTTCACATTTTCCTAAAAAATCAGGTTTAAATGCCTTCTATGCCTAGAATCCAAGCTGTTAACCCTCCTTTAGCAAAAGCCTGACTTCTTAACCATTGTAACATAAATTAATTGTTGTACAGTCGACATTAATAATTACCTCAACCTACAACTAAAACCAACGGAAATTAGGGATCGTTATTCAAAGTCAGATATCTATCTCTGTTGAGCATCATCCAACATCATCATCATCCATGATTATGCGATTGAGATAGCGAAGACTTTTGTAACAAAATGGACTTTGTCATAGCGGTCAATGTTGAGTGCATGCATCCAGAGGAAATGCAAATTCTTCCAACAAAGGGGGTAAAAAATATTTGTCAGGATTTAAGAACGTGTTGGAATTAAAATAATTCTACCAATGATTGGTCAACCAATTTCCCCACTCAAAGAGCTTAGTCATTAATATTAATATGGAGGGTTTTCTAAAACAGGCAAGGACTACTGAATAGCGGTTGAATGTGTGTACTCCGCGCTCACGACTGCACATACTTCCTACGCAAAGTTGTATGCCTCACCTTCAAACCTGTCTGAGGTTACTTTGTTCAGCGGTGACAACGTTGTGTGTTCCACACGGGTTGAAGTATTTAGTTACCAATCGACGTTCCTCGTTTTAGTCTTTGGAGGCACCTTTAATTCCTTAAATCAAGAACGCACGAATCGGAATCCGAGAAGGCAGGGGGAGTGTTAGCAGTATTGCGTATTTACAGCCAAGCTGTTCGAAATAATCTCATCGGGATTAAGACAGCTGATTAAATGGAAAGTAGTATGCAAATGAGAAGGTATTTGACAGAATGTGTTTCCCTTTAAAATACTTGCCAAAAAATGGAAGAGCAGATTAATTCAAACCTTGCAGCAAAATCAACCTCCAGATAGTTTGATAATTGGTAGTGTTTGAGTATATTCAATAGAATTGAAGGAATAATGGCCATCCAGTTATTGCTGAATATTTACCCTGATGGATAGAAGAGACCATTTTGATCACTGAAATTTATAGATTTTGTTTTTTTCCATGATATGTGGATAGCTAAAAAGACAAATCAAGCGATGATAATGCCAATAGAATAAATCATCTAGCAAAGAGGTTTTAACAAATCCTCTAAAATTGGGAAAGTTATTGAAATGCTAAGGACTACGTTCGATGAGATTTTTAATCCTTAATAATGAATCGTATCTTGAGCACATATGATTGACTGTAGAAAGACAAGCTATGATTCAATTTGTGATTCATTTTACGTAGCTGACGGATATTGGTGAGAACCAAGAGTGGCTCCAAAATGAAAGTAGTTCAGTTAAGAAATTGATTGCTTTGGCAACATAAATGCTTCAAACAATCTAGTTATCCTTGCCTCAATACAAACGCAAGGAATTTTTGGTAGTAGCTGGCTTTTATAAAATAGATAATAGATAATTGTGGGTGACAGTAAGAAGCATTCGGGTCAAATTAAAGAGTGAATATTAGACATTAGTCCCGGCATGTATTCGAGATGTCTTAGAAAAATACAACTGTGCAAAGTGAAGAGCCATCAATACCACAGCTCGAGTATCATCGCCTTTTAAGCAAACGATCCGGTTCATTCGTCACCATTAAATGCTGCCAAATATAGGTATTTTATCAGGTGAGCATTTTCAACTGGCATTGGCTGTTCATCTTGGATAGATGGCAGCACCATGGAGTCTGCCTAGTGAGAAATTCGAATTTAACTACCCAATCCACCCCTCAATTTTATTTGCCGGACTTAACCAAAGTGTTCGCAATTCCACTCACTGGCTCATTATGTTGGAAATATTTGACTTTCTCCTATATTTTAGGGCTAAAATCTGTTCAATTATATCGGAAGATGGGAAACAAAAATTTACCGTCACTTTTATCCCAGTTTCTATTTGTAGTGGATTTATGGGATTATTCGGTACCAATGAAGTCTCGAACTCTCAAACTCTCCCTTTCCCATCTTCATTGATAATTGTGATATCTCGAACCTATATGCTCTCCATATGAGACAGCTAAATCGTGACCTAAAGCAGATACGTTCCCTCTATGGCATTCCGGTTCTTTTATATGTAGTCCGTATTGTATTTAATTAGTCTTTAAATAACCGAAAACTTAGTGTATAAGAGAGCAACCAAGACAGACCACCGTATCGATCATTTCTCAAGTCTGCATCTCAGCGATTTTCATTAAAATCTGAACGATTTGGGGCGTTTACAGGAATATGTAATTTTCTTGGATAATCTGTCCTGTCTAACTTAGATTGAATACTCTTAGAGCGGAAATCATTATTTTCTCCAATTCTCATTAAAATTACACGATTTCTACAAGTCGAAAACTGTCATGTAAAGTCAAATTCGATATTATTTCCAAGTTGTATTCCTGAAGTTAATTAGTTCGTATAATCACTGGTTCCATCTAATTGACCGTTCAAATCTCGCATAAAAGAACAAAATAAACTTATGTTTGTTTGCCAGAAACTAATCGAAAATGTAGCCCCAGTTTAGAGATTTAATTTTGTAAGAAGTTGGAGTTTTCTTCTTCCAGAGGTCTGACATAATGACGCTCTCCTTAAGGCATTTCTATGTTTAACTAAATTGAGAAACTTTGTGGTTTGGCTATCTTTCGCATCGCTTGGTACACCACAATGAGGCATTGACCTCTCACATCCGGGCACCTTAATTCATATGAAATATCAAATTGAGTATGATTGAATTGCAAAGCACATTCTGCTTAACTGTGATCTAGGTCTTATTGCATGTGACAGCAATAATGTTCTGCCAAGTTTGATAGGCAGTTCTACTTTCCAGTCTCACTACTTTGTGTCTTTCACCATTTCCCGTGACTCATTCTCTTTACTATGCAGGCAACGAACAGTCAGATTATTATACCGAAACTACCTCTTTAAGTAAGCCAACATGCATTCTATTGGGAAATAGTGATGAATTCTAAAGGAAATTAAGGAATGTGAGTCAGTTTTTCAATATTCAAATAGTAACATACTACTTTAGGGGACATGGAAAAGTGTTCAACACATTGACTTGTTCTTATTTTAGAAATAAAAATAAATGAAAGGTGGAATCCAAAGAATGTCAATGCACTTTATTTAATGTGTTAAAATTACAAATGATAATATAAATTGTTGTCTGCATAATTGTCTGAATGAGTTGAACAATAAATCACGTCAGTTTGGTGGATATCACCTTGACATTACTCTGATGTACTCATTGATGTCGAATAAAATCTCCTTTCAACGAAATCGGAATAGCTGTTCTGTTAAGGTACCGTGTTTCGAAAATCGTCAATTAAGTTTTGTATAACAAAATGGCATTTACCAGAGTGAGTTCGTTGGTGAAGAATGAAATTGAGTTTGTGACAGAAATCGCGTTCCACCTCCGTCAACTCAGTACATTTAAGAGACCACTTAACCAATCAATGACCAAAGTCATTTTCCAATACAGATAGTTGTTTTAAACACAACAAAATATTTAGAAAGGAGCGTTCAGCCAGTTACCTCATTCCTAGAGAAAATGATACTCAAGGAATGTTTCCATTTTGTAATCATTTGGAATTGGATTCCCTTGGACCTCATAACAGCCATCACTTTGAAAAATTTCTCCAAGACCACACAAGAATTATAACAAGTGTAGATAGACTCCGAAATTGAGAAAGGAAGCATGTTGTTTATATGCTTCGGGCAAATGTCTCTATCAGCAGTCTCTATCAGTTCGTTTCAGCAAAACTATAATTTTCTTCTTACACAGTCACTTCATGCTAAGGTCCAATTTCTCAAAATTCAATTCTATTTTCATAGCAGGTCTAAAAGTTAATTACCTTCAAACTTTGGTCTTTATCATCTTAAATTTGAGAAAATTAAAATCGCAGAACCAATAAGAAGAGAGGACAAGATTGTGAGGCTGTTTTGACTTGAAGAAAATGTAAATATGCAAGTAGGTAAGCCATAAAAATAATGTGTTCATTGATTGTGAAGAAGAAGAAGAAGAAGAAGGCGTGAAGTAAATGCAATTTTCTCAAGGTGAATTATCAATGTACTTTTGCAATTCTCATATCAGTAAATTCTTTTCCTTTCAATTTTCAGGTTTTGCTACAATAAAGTAGGATATTTTCAGAATTAGGTTAGTAAGTGAATAAGGGCATTTTGCTAAGATATTAGAACGCCAAGATTGACTCGTTCTCGAGACCACGGCTATTCACTGCGAAGGACATCTGTTGGACATCTGTTGAAAAGAGATTATGACGAACCAAATTAGACCACATCAGAGTGACTGGAAGTTAGATAATGATGACACGACTGTCCATAGAATGAGGTGGGTTTGGAAAATGAACTTCTAGTCAATGTAGCCTCTTTTTAATGTATCGGTCGCAACATTGCGGGAGAGATAGAGAGTGAGAGACAGAAATGCGGAGAGCAACTGCAATATTTTACTCTTGAATCATAGTGTAAAATAGTGAACTCTGCTATTTTAATTCTCTTGCCTACCCCGCGAAAATGAGAAAGAACTTTGCAACGACTAATGTTGCGCATGAACTACAATAGCCCTTGTGCATTGAGGAGTGAGAGAGGAGTGAATTTTCAGCAATATTTTCTTCATTGGATCATATATTGCGCTTTGATTTATCGATAAAGGTTGGGTGTGTGCTTTACAATTTTCCTTCATTTCGTTGAGCACTCTGGAATAATCTGGAATAAGCACCTGGAGTTACATATCAGCAAGGCAATTTCTATCTTCCACAATTTTACTGACCGATATGTAGATTTTGAGTTGAATGAACTGACATGCGTTGGAATTTTGATCAATGCTACCCAGAATAATGAGACCACTTCCATGGCAACAATATGGAGTGTTAGGACTACAATGAAGCAACTGTGAAGATAGTATGATATGAAATATATTGAATTAAACGGCTAGTATTCATACACTTGCATCAAATCGAGAGCACTTCAATCATTAAGTTGTGGAAACACAACTTAGCATAACAAATGCATAGGCCTCTTGACCAATCAATGACCAGAACGTTCAATCAACGTTCAATCAAAGGTCAAAACCTAGTATGTAGTTACCCGACCAATAAACAGTCAATGCCAGTACACGATTGTCCAAATTATCAATGGTCAAAGTCAATATGACTTTACTATACCAGAAAGTGTATATAAGGATTATGCTCCACGTCACCGCATACACCCACTCACACACATACCAAATAAACGTGTTTCTTGTGATATGTCTATTTCCTCTATAGCTTTGCGGTAGCGTAACTACTTCTGGGAGTCTTTCCGAACATAGGAGAATCTGTCATAGAGGTTTCTGAATATTGTCATGGCTTATTGGTGTAGCAATCCGCTACAAAGTGTATTTCTGATTGAAAGACGTTCTTTCTCGTTTTCGCCTAATGGAATGCTGCCCTGAAATGATTTACTAATTATATTTAATTAAAAATAAGGCAAAATAAAGTTGAAATCATCATTTCATTTGAAATTTCTAGATCCTTGAGAGCAGGACGTTGAAAAGATTTTAATTCCATTGTTTTATTTCATCATAAAAAATGTGTAAAATTTTGCCAAATAAAATAAATGGAGAGAGAAGGTGAGGGATTTATTGTCAAAACAACTCATTCAGTGAACATTAGGCAGAGATTTGCAATATTGATATTGCCATGTTAAAGAACCGGGTGAGTAGGAGGTGAAGAGCAATTTGAAGAATGAAAGCGTTAGTTTACACTTAGTTGATGTCAATTGCTGCATTTTTCTGGCATATGCACTGCTCACGGCAATGTTAATACTTGCATTTCAAAGCATTTTTGCGTTCACAAGAAGAGAATTCCGAAGGTGCTTATCTTGAGCAATGGAAAAATCGATCATCTAAATACGATCTAAGAAATAATGTACTGTGACCAATGGAGAAAAGTGGCAGTGTTCTTTTCACTTAAATTAATTTGCTAAAACCAAATAAATAGCGAATCGGCAAATGCAAAGTTTTAGAGCTTCGATGAAGTGACTTGCAACCGCATCGAATTCAAATCATGCTAATTTTAAAAAACATTATTATTTCTACCATTCGCGAGGCTAAACAGTAAGTTTGCAATATTTCAAGTTGACAAATAGATTTGCCAATAACAGATGACTGAGAGAAATAACTCGAATGACAAGTTGGAAGGGACACCGGAATGTCTTTCAACCTCAGCCGCCAATCCATCAAGAAAAAACATTGCACAACTTCTAAAACGTAAGCCAAGATTACTATTCTCTTTCCTCAACTCCCCATCAAATTCTCACTTTTAAACATAAATATAGCCTCCACTGACATTTACAATTCGCGTTTTGAAGACAATATGCAGTCATTGGAAGAAAAGTCCAATCGATTACGAGCTTTTGATGCCGCAGACAGACCAGTGGACAATAGTTGCTGCCAAACAACCAATGGAGAGAATGCGCCTTCAGCAGCTCAATTCTTGTCAACAGTGGGACTGAATGCACCCTATCAAACGCACATTGGAGGAAAACGATTCAGTTGTGATATATGTGAAAAGACTTTTACGCAGAAAGGTAATTTGAATATATATAAACGAAATCATACTAGTGAAAGACCATACAGTTGTGAAGAATGTGATAAAGGATTTGTACGAAAATTAGATTTGACTACACACTTACGTATGCATACTGGAGAAAAACCATTTATATGCAGTATATGTGAAAGACGTTTTTCTCAAAAATCTGCTCCAAATAGACACGAACGAATCCACACTGGTGGAAACCATTCAGCCTCTAAGAATGCAGTAGGAGATTTCGAAACAAAGTACCTTAACGCAACACAAACGAGCACATATTGAGGAACTATCTTTCATTTGTGAAGTTTGTGGAATGACCTTTCAGCAGTATAGAGATTTGATTCAACACCAACCGGCACATCTAGAGTAAAATGATGGCTGTATCCACAAATGGGCATGTCAACAAAATTCTCAAATCCAGTGGACTGGATTAGTTGTTGAACTCCTTTAATTATATAGATAACAATTTTATTTCTTTATTGAAATATAAATATATTAACCTTATTCGGTTTCTACCTTTCATTTATTTTTTGTCAACGTGTTGAACACTTTCTCATGTGCACGATAGTAGTATGTTTACATTTGCACGATAGAGAAGCTTACTCATATTTCCTCACCTCACTTTGAAATCATAAATATTTTAAAATAGAATACCTGTTGTATTACTTTTGGATTTCAAGAAGGACACAGTACTGAACATCGTAGGAGCGCGTGAATATAGAATGAACTGTTGTATGTGCATTTGCTGTTAGTCATGAGGGAGAAGAAAACTATATCGTGTTTTAGTAAATGGTATTTTTTGAATGCAGCTGTAAGCATTCAAAGATAGCGAATTCTGACAGACCATCAAATTAACGCAAATAGGAATTTGTTAAAAAGATGAAACAGAACGCAATTATACTCATTTCAGAGTTGTGTAGTACACAATCCTAGCACGATTAAATTGAGCAATCTCGTGCGCACTCGAGCGTTCTAGAGGGTGCGGCCGTGTGTACAGAAGATTTTCAGCCAATCAGCTATTAATGCTAGGTTAAATGTGTTCAAGAAATAATCTCATAATAATAACCTGCTATATGTTTGCCTCCTCTATATCGTTGAGGTAGGTTAGCTATTTCGTGTAGCAATCATTTACATAATTGGTGACCCTGACGCGAGATACTAGGACCAACAAGATCTTCTAACTGGATCTGCTCAAACGAGATCAGGTCCTTTTATTATTTTTTGGCCAGTACATTTGGTGGTCCTCTTCCTTCTCTAATAGCTATCATCAGTGAGCTTACTCCACTCTCTTTGTTTTCTTCCACTAACACAGAATGCCCTCGGAAACAGATTTTAGTGTAAATGCGTTGAGCGCTCCTTCCTCTTGGCTCACTTTCGATCCAACAAACCCTCATGTCTGGTTAGCACAACTGGAAGATACTCCAAAACAATGTTTCAATATTGCCCTGCTTCCTCCTCTCTCTCAACTTAAGTCGTTGCACAAGTATTTGACCTCGACGATAGGGCACCAGAAATCTCCTGTTATCAGTCGCCTGTCTGTTTCTCAGGAGGAACGTCCTCAACTTTTCTCACCAGTTGGTCTAGGAGGTCGCACTCCTTCCCAGCTCCTTCACCACACGCGATTCCATTCCAGCGGAACCAATTCAGACGACTCAATTTCGGGGCAATTATGGATGAAATGTCTTCCTCTAAATATGACAGTGTGTCTTATTAACAGAACTTGCATAGTCGCTCTCAAAGAACTAACTGAATTAGCCGACATGATTCAAGAACTATACGTTGAACCACGTGTTCATGCTTTAAAAACTCCAATTCCCTTCACCGTCGTTCTACAACATCTTGAAATTCTTACACAACTTTTGCGGAAAATAGAATCAATCTGATGCTCATGATGCCAGCTATTAAAAACACCGAAATTAAATCTGTTACTATCACCGAACATGCTGAGACGGCGCCAGGAAATTCAATCAGGGTGCAAATATCAGAAGGTTGGCAGTGATATATTGAAAGAAAATTTCACCGGTTCTGCAGTTAGTGTTATCGCTCGTTCTGCAGAAAAAGGCTTTCTTCAACCTACAGGTCTTACCCTACTTGCGACAGAGAACCATTATTCAAACTTTCGCACATCCCTCTTCTCTTTCCACCATCAAATGACAAGAGCCTAATTGCCAACAATCCTTAATGACGGCCAGCCCAGTGAAAGACATCGATATCGAGCTGTTTAGGGCTAATACACGAGACTCTCCAAATAACTTCCCTACCTCGCTGATGACTTCAACCCAATACATGGGGATATTCACAACGTTCCTCCAGAACATCTTACTAACTCTATCAAGAGGTGTAATAAGCGCAAGAGGAAAACGGCAAAACTTACTGCAGCAAACCAACAAAATCTGTTCATATCAGTCTCTCAACACAGAAGCCCTAAATACCAGTTTCTACTGAGAAGTCTCATAACATGACAACATTACCTGATCCCTATGATTACCCTATGATTACCCTATAATTAAACAATTACTATAACAATTGTTTAGTTACCTTTCTTGGCTGAAAATTAGACATTTCATAACCAATGATGTAAAAAAGTGTCAACCAGGAATAGTGGGCAACCAGAGTAATCTGTACCGTATCCATTGGCACAACTATTATTCGAATTTAATATTTTTGCGAGAAACGATGTGTGCTAAGACTGCAACAATTGAAGAGCGGATGCTACTTACAGTTGTGGAGCACACAATGTTGTCACCGTTGCAGACATAATCTCATGCGCACCCAGACAGGCTTGAAGGTGCGGTCATGCAACTTCGCGTAGGGAGTAAGTGCGGTCGTGAGGGCGGATTGCACCAAGCCAACCGCCATTCAACATTTCTCGCTTGGTTTATCAAACCCGCCATATTAATATAAAGACTAAGCCCCTTTCCAGGACACACACCACACACACCCACACACACCCACACACATCCCAAATACACGTGATCCCCACGCGATACGTCTGTTTCCTCCATAGCTTTTCGGTAGCTTAGCTAATTCTGGGAGTCTTTACAAACATGGAAGAATCTCCCACAGAGCAATCCTCTACAATGTGTTCGCACATATTGATAGAAAAATCATAGAATTCACCAAAGAATCTGAACATTTTTAATCAATATTAATTTAATTAATCGATAAAAGAATTAATTTTTCCTTTCTACGTTTGGTTGAACTGTATTCACTGGATACGCAAGAAGCATATTGATTTTGGTTTTACTCCCCTTTTTCAGGTCATTTAATGATTCCCAAGCCTGTTCAAATAAGTGATACAATTCGGCGAAAGGTGTTTCATAGTAAGCTGCAGGGTTGAAGCTGCATTTGAAGCTGCAGGGTTGGCCAATCTCTGAATCACTTCTGCTTTACTTCGAAGGAGATTTTGGAAGTGAAATCCGGAGAAGAAACGAGACTTGGAATTTCGTTTATCGATAGAAGACAAAAACTTCCAATAATAAAACTCCTCGCAGCTCCATGACTGCGTTTACGACTTGTATTAGGGAGTAAAATACTCTCCATATTTGATAAAACACTCGTAAACACGCAGTGTTCATTCGAGCTAAAAAATACGCTCATTTAGAGAATCTCAAATTTTGTTCATAAAATATTTCTTCTAAAATCCTTGGCCATACTAGTTATTTTCTAGTATGGCCTTTAAGAACTCCAGAAGGCCATCTATCACTCGGATGAGATGATAGAAGGCCTTCCAGATCTTGTAAATCCGCATAAACTGTTGGAGTGTCATTTGTGCTAAAAAAATAGGATACCATGAAACGCACTTTTTATCAATGGGGCATAAACAAATAAGAAAAGCAATGCAACTTATTAGAAATTATAGCATACAAAATTACATTTAAAAATACCACGTTACTTACAAGCTGAAGAGGTTTGGGATTCTAAAACTATATTCATGTACTACATGTATATATATATATGCGATATATTTTCAAGGTGAAATTAAAATCTATGAGCGTAAATCATTCAAAATTGGAAAATTATCGAAAACGTCTCAATCACCTATTTCACATAACGGCATCAAATCAAAATTTTGGACCAAACATAACGAATTTCGGTTCTTTGGCCATAGGGATTGGACTGAAAGTGAACTACTTGTAATTCAAGTGAATAATTAAGAAGTAAAATTTCCATCAATGATATAATTCACTATTAGTTAATTTGGCCAATAGATTTATAGATTCTTTACATACATAATGCTGGTATGTAGTGACTAGAAATCAAAACTATTTGAAATTTGAGTTCGGAGGAGATATATTTCAACCATTCAGAAAATAGCGAATAGTCCTGATTAAACTAACTATTTCTCGAGAAGCACTCTGACATTCGAAAATATCGCCTTTCAAATTTGTCGCTTTGTTCAACAATATATTTCGCTTCGCATTCATCTTTAGACATATTATATATCATCAACTGATGTTTGATGTTGAGTACATTTTGTTTCCCATTCTGAAGGGACAGGCGAGTAATGATCCACGGTTGTGTCAACACGCAGTATTTAAAAATATTCGCGTCATTTCAGTTGAACAAGATTGAATTAACAAAGTTGGTCGTCTGCTGTCTGCTTTTGAGTACATTTTGCCTGCCATTCTAAAGCGACAGTGGACTAATGCTCCTTACATGGGTGAAACATCAGGATTCGGAAATATTCCGCTAAATTCAAATGAACAAGTTTAATTTAACAAAGTTGGGCTTCTGTTATGTAATTTCGAGTACATTTCCTCCCTTCCTTCTTCTTCTTCTTCTTCTTCTTCTTCTTCTAAACTTGTTTAGGAATATGCATTGGAAGCAGGCATAATTTTAAAGGCTCAATAAATTAGTGATATCTTTTTCCGTAAATCGATCAAAACCACTGGTACTTTACAGCCCAAAATGTCTTCAACTAAACCAAATATTATTAATGATCGGATTTGTAGCCTTGACTTATCCTCATTAATCTCTATTACCCAGATCCCCAGATATGAACGTTGCCCCACCCCTCATCATTGAAAACTCCTCGTGATCTTGCCGTTCTATTCCCAGGTTCTGTGGGGGAATTTACAGTTTTCAGTGAAAGAAGTGGACATGGGGTAATTAGTTTTATTGCATAAAAAAATAAAAAGTTACGGTCAACTAAGTTGAGGAGTTTCATGAAGGTTAACTAGAAATGAAACATACTTACAGGGAGTAAATGGTAAATTGGGATGGCTTGACAGAGCGTTGGGAGGGGCGTTCAGAACGACAAGATTGTTCACTACTATTTGATTTCCTGGAGATCTCTATGATCAAGATTCCCTCAAGACTGTGGAAGAAACGGACGTATGGCGTGGATCACGTTTATTTGGGCTGTATGTTACTAGCACGCAGCCTAATTATACGATCTTGACTGGGCTGCCCAAGTCGTGGCCATTGATTATTGCTTAGCTGAGAGATCTATGCAAGCGCAGGACCACATACGCTCCTTCCAGAATGTTCTATTGTGTATAAGAATTCTACGTACAGCCAGAATAGCGTTATGCACCCCACACATTGATTTTCCTCGTTTATAATTAATTGAAGCGAATTCTTCAGCGAGTAGTGTCATTTCAAGTGTAATTGGAAAATATTTTGCCCAAAATATGTCTCTTTTTTCACTTATTTCTCCACGCATAATCTCGGGATATTGATTACTAATATGTACCTTTACCGAATTAGGATTTATGCTTTCTGACTTTTATTGATCCCTTTGGTTTAGTAATAAATGCGAAAGAAAATTTGAAAATGTGAATTGAAAATGTCGAAAATTGAAATATCAAACAACCTGCTTCTATTTGATTTTCCTTAAAAAGCATTCTAAATTTTGTGCATATTTCAAGAAAATGAAGAAATTAATGGGACTTTATGAAGTGCCTAAACAAAGAGCACAAAAGTGTTACAAAATCGAAGAAAATATCTGCCACATGTTCTCGAATCCTATAAGATAAAATGGAACTTTTATTGCATTTTTCTTACGTGACTTCAACTATATTGTCCATGAAGACAAATTGTTCTCAGTGGGTCGAAAACCATTGGCATTTCTAGAGTACGCTTATGTTAGTATCAAGTAAATTAACCTTGGAACTCAATTGATAATTGGCGACTAAGAAATAATTAATTTCTGCACTTGCATGCTAGGAGATCATTGCCTCCTCTCTCCCACATGTACTCACAAGAAATGCACATAGTGTAACAACGTGCCTCGCCGTTGACACGAGAGAGAGAGAAATTTGATTTGTTCCATAGCCTACGCTCTTGCAAGCACTCTAACATTGCTTTTTGCTCTTCTCCATACGCTTGAACTGCCTAGCTATAGAGCACTGCTTAGGCTGATGGCACACCATATAGTGGTCTCTACAATCTACAATCTTGCTGTTGGAATGTCCGATAGAGAGATCGTTTTCACTAACTTTGAATGTTTTAAAAATTATATGACTAAATTCGGAGACTGCACTGAATAAGTTTTCTTAGTTCATTAGACTTTATTTTCGGAACATTGCTCCTCTCCTTTTTGTATGCCCTTAATTACGAATTCGCTTTAAGTAGATGAGTAAATTACCGTCGCCTACAATTACTTCGACACTTGTGATATTTCTTACTATTAACCACACCTATAGGGATAAATCCAATTGAAGATATTAGTCGCTATCTTAGCAAGTTCAAATTGAGTAACAATAATTATTTCATAATCAAGAAATACCGACAGATTTGTAAGAAATTGCGTGAGTATTGATCGGAGGGCAAACGTATCAAATAATCAATCATAAATATTCGGTTAGAGATAGTTAAGAAAAGTCATAAAAAATAAAATTTTAATGATCTGTCAATTTCAATATTTTGATATAGCTTTTCCTCAGAGTGTAAAATATGGTTGACCAAGTCATTATTGAAGACCAAACTCGAAGCAAGCGTACACCGAAGTGGGTTCGATTTGACGTGAGAACATATTTTCCCCTTTCAGGGCCTCTATTTTGAATTAATTCACACTGAATTTGCACCCATTTCTGCGTTTGGTCTTGAGAACAACTAGCCTGCACTGAAATGTAGATTTGTGTGATTGCAGGAATACTCTTGGTCCTCCAGAAAGTATTCAACAATTATCTAACCTTCCTAAATTTAAGTTGAAGTGAAGGTCGATAAATTCAAAGTCTACAAAGACCAATCAGCAACAGAATGTGGTCGCTGAGTTTGAATGTCTACATTTAGAAAATATATTTAAGCAAGCAAGTACAAGCTTATTCAGACCCATGTTATTCAATGGGACGCCGCATAGAAGAATTTGACTTTTAATACTAGATAATTATACCGCAGTTATTTCAATCAGTTAAGCAGATGTTCAGAACATGTATGCAATTTTCAATTGAATTTTCCTTCCCTCTCAATTAAAATGTTTGCCTAGACAAGCAACTGAGAGTTGTTAACTCATGCCTGCTCCAGAGCATACAAGTTAGACTTGTATCTTTCAATGTTTCAAATTTCAGATAAATATTGCGAATCAATTGTTGTAGCGTAATAGTTTTTTGTAGTGAGTTGTTTTATTTTAATTTTAATTCAATTTGCCAATGTATTAATTGTTGGCAATAGCCTAATTAAAAATCTGATTTACAATTAAATGCAATTACCTAATGTTTTAAAAGGCATATTGACTTGCGATTTCCCTCCACTAGCTGTAAAACCCCTTTCATTTCACAAATAAAATGATTGAAATTCAAGTCATTGAGATTTAGTGGCAAGTTAGGCATGGGGTACTGCAAAGATATTTTCATTAAAGGAGAATATCTTTGCACTCCATGTACAATAACTGAAGACAGGTAAAATTAAGGCCATTTTTAAATTTAATAGGGAGAATTGAGAAAATAGTGTTCACGTTGTTAGATCTGAAGTATTTCGTAGGTAATTCATCCCCAACACTGCCACCGTCAAAGCTGAACCTATAGGCGTGCTATTATTTTGGACTAGTGACTATTTTATACGAGGACATTCCTGCTTGGTCTACCGTTTTGATGCCACAATGCCAAATAGAAATGCAACTGCATACTCCAATTAATACCGCAGACTGAATTTCGAAGTGTTCATATTAAGTAAATAAGTGCAAATACAGGATTGAGAAATTCGATCACGAATTATTTTTCCTAAGAACGCAAGAACGGACTAACATGGACTCAAGAAAGTAGCAATTGACTAAAATGGGCAATTATTCGCGGTCACTAGAGACGGAGAATTTATTTAAATAAATACTATTTTACTTTACTCATTTGCAACTCAATTCTTAAAAGCGTTTGAATGTGGTTGAAAGGACCTGTCGGATGTATTTCATGAAATTTGTTATGTAAATGGCTTATGGTTTTCTTTGCAAGTAATCTATTTAAAGATGTAACTGATTTTGAAAAGTAAAGTTTTTATTTCAAATGATATGTTTTGAGCGGTGTTTGGCTCAGTCCGAATTAATATTAAGATGGTACTTTGCAAGGGCGTCACAAATTAGAGACAAAATGTTGTAATGTGGAAATGAAAAATCATTTGGAGATAATTTTCTTTCAGTTCATATAAATACACCAAATGCGGATTTATAGTGGAATGGAAGATGGTCACTTTGAAACTAATTACTTCAAAGGCGACCAGTCAGCATTCGTATTGAAATGCCCTCTGCACTCGTGAATAGAGCAGCAAATAAAATTTAATGATTTCTTTCTTGAAAAGCAGAGTTATTCGAAATTCGAACCCCTTTCGTTAGAGAAGCTTCCGAACTGAGAAAATGGCTCAGTTTTCTTCCCATTTCTTAGGCTCCAAATGAAATCCATGACATGCTTGCCCTATTAACGTTGATATTGAACTCGGGTTGTTTTGCTATTACAAAGGATCATTTCGAATGTCATTAGGTTTCTGTTTTTTTCATTGCTTTTCATGAGACGGTGATTTGAATCCGAGGGAATCTGTTAAGTACACATACGCCAATTAAATTTCTAGTCACCCTGCGACGAATGAGAAGAAGAAGAAGGTGGATAATTATTTAATACTTTTCTTTGACAAAATCTTACTTTTGCCTTGCATTTTCCTATAATTATTATTGAAACAGCAGCAAGCTTAAAAATTGCCTTAAAATGAATTGCGATATACTGTACCTAGTTCGAATTGAAATGGTGAAAATTTGCGATTCAATGACGACAGTTTGTGTTGATGCATAATTCTGGGTGAGATATCGGTTTGTCGTTATTAAAATGCTAATTAGAAATTCGTTTTCAAGGCCTTAGCTGTCGAATTGCATTGATTTCATGAACAGGGATTTGAATTCTTTCGTGATATCACATTCATATCTCCACAATTTGGCACTTACTCACATAATGCAGTGAGAGGAAATTGAATGTTAGAATTAGTGCAGTGGAGGACTGTGACACGGCTTTTTTCATGCTTCTGAATCAATGAAGGAACTAGTGAGATATATGAGAAGCTGCTGGTTAAAGGGCGTTTTTAAACGCAGTGCCCTAACTCACAATTTCATCCTCCGTAGAGATTTTTGAAGAACTTTGGTGATTTTAAATCACCATATTGATTTGATTCATAATGGGTAATCAAAGTTGTTCTCGATTTTACAAATTACAGACACAGCTACTGGAGGTAACGAATGATAGAAAAGAATCATAAATTAAGCAATTCTGAATTAATTCTTGTAAGCTGATTACCTCATTGCAAATTTCGCGCAAGCGAGAGTACAGATGGGTTCATTTTAGGCAACACTTTTCTTGATCTATCCAGAATCAAAATCAGCCTTAAAGTGGCTTTACGAATGATTAAAATGGCACGATTCATGTAAATGAAGCCATCCTATTTGTAGTTATATCAAATTATTTTTATTAATATTATTATTATCATTATTAATGTGGCCGTATTTAATTATTATTTAATTATTAATTAATTATTATTATTTCTTAATTATAGCATTAGAAGACACCACATATTCGATTAAAGAAGAGAAACAGTCTTCATGGAGCAGAAATTGGTGACTCCCAATAAATTGGATATCAGGAAGTTGAGCCCACTCGTAAAGGCTGCATAGTGAGAATATCGATGTAAATATCCCACCGTTAATGCAATCAATTAGACAGGATTCGAGTGACGTAGGCTTCAAGCACTTCATCAATGAGATTTTAGTGCACTACTGCGAACATTTTGGAGTGTGCGGTCGTACGTCTGATTTTCACCTCACTCACCTCGCTCAATGGTCCACGGCCTGGCTCACCAGCACTTGGGCTCGTATGAAGAAGTGAAGAACAATTGGATCGACCCAAGCCCACAAATTAACAAATAAATGCACTGAAGCATTAGACTTGTCAATTCACCCCACCCTAAATATATGCAATTTGAAGAATCTCGAATTATAATCAGAAATTTTGTCTTTAATAAAGCAAGCGTCATACTAGAGAGGTTACAAGTTGATTTATTGAAACATCTTTTTGATTATGGGCAGTATGATGTTTACCAGTCCTACAAATTTCTTTAAAAATCCAACAAGAAGTAAAAATATTTCAAATTTTGTTAGCGGGCGTTGAGTATTTTGGTTCAGCATGTGATCTAAAAAATATATTACCATGAAGTGTAGTTATTATCAATGAGGCATAAGGAAGTTAGGGAAGCAAAAATGAGTAGGTAGCAAATTCACCTCAGGCTACAAATATGCAATTTAAGGAATCTCAAACTATATATATCGACTGGATCGACTTTTAATTAGGCAGAATATTGACGTGGAGATGTTATTTATTGCAGTATTCAAATTATTGGGTAACTGTTCATACCTGTTCATCAAGTTTAGGCTGACGGATGAAGCTGTGAGGTAGACAAAGCCGGCTACCGGGACAATACTGATCAGAGGATTCTTGAGGTTCCTCTCCTGGAGCCAGAATAAGTCCACCTAGATCACTCCATTATTCTATCTTTCCATTTTTACCCTCGTCTCCTAGTGGATCAATTGTATACCGCTGATTCCATACTGGGTCTGTATGAGTATTTTGATCTGTGGGTGTTTTTTGGAGACGAATGTGGAAATCACCGTCATAATCACCTCCCAGTGCGTTGTTGGAATATCCGATAGAGAGATCTCCAACTCGAACTGTTAAGAAAACGGGCTGGTTCATGGAACACATCACTACTGCTGAAGCACCTAGAAGGCAAATAGAAGAAGACACACTAGTAAGTGCAGTATTTACAGTTGAAGGCTATCGGGGTTGAGCTAGCTAGTCTTTTGCTAAAATAATATATGTAAACGGCCTATTAACCAAGAACCAGTCTGTGAAATATCCAAAAACAATGAATCGTGTGGTAAACGGTGAGTTAACATATTCGTGAAACGGAAAATAAGCAATTTTAAATTCTGCAATCCCAAAATGTTGGAGTCGAATAGTTTTCGGCTGTTGCTCTAGATAGTGTAAAGCCCAACAACCCCCATATCACAACGATCACAACGATCACAACGATAGGGTCTTGCTTCCTGTTTATGAGTAGTAGAGTTGTGTGTGTTGAGACGTCTTGACTCGAAATGCTCACCTAAAATTAAAATAATAAATGCTTTACTGCATACACAGGTCAAATTTTCATTGATGCATTCATTCCCTTTTTTGGAAAAAAAGACATCTTTTTAACGCTAACAACGAGTTGCCTCAAAATTCCTTACAACAAAATTAAATTCCGCCATAAACTCAGCTCTATCCTATTTAACCAAATAAATCACTTTGTTCTTTTGACAGATGGTAAGGCCGATTAAGACCAAGACCCTGCATGACTAGACCGATTTAGAAATAAGTGGGAACCATTCAATCGGGAAGTCTGAATTAATCTGCTCTTAGCAATAAAAGCGTATATTGAAGGTTGCTCTGATTACATGGAACAATTTTCATACTAAGATAACTTCAATTGCATTAAAAAGTACAATAGCATAGTACGACGACATTGAGTGAGAGTAAAAGATCGGATCACCTGCGTCATCTCAGAATCTGGTATCTGTTTCCCACAAAAAAATTCAAATTGTCAGAAATGGTAATCAAGAATAGTGCAACCATGTTACACTCAACATAGCTGTACTTACCTTGGCTCACAGTATTCACATTTTAAACTTTGATTAATCACTAGCAAAATTTCACCGTTGCCTGGTGTTAAATTTGGAGATAATGTAAAGGAGCTACATCAATGTCCTTTCGAGATTCAACTTTGGAGGGCATTTCAATATGTAATCGAAAGTCAGCTTCCTAAAAGCCTGCTAATGAAAGTATATAGATCTTCAAGGAAGGGGACATAAAATGTGCATTCCATCACTCAAATGTCTTGCTCAAACTCCTCCAAATGTCAAGAGCCATGAAAGAACGTGGGAAAAAGCACCGTACAGTTTAGGACTGTGCATTTCGAATTGGAACATGCAGCAAGCATCAAACATTTCAGTAGCAACTAAATTCCCTAAGCCTGTACAGAAGTTTCTTTATTTAATCTAATATATTGAATAGTAAAAAAACCCTTATTAAAGTTCCTTTGCAGTCAAGGTCCATAGCTTGTTTGCAGATTCGAATACAGATTGTGAGGATGTGGGTTAAATGAAAATATCCAGCTCAATCTTGAGGATATTGATTCTCATGTTTGCAGCCTCTTCCACTGGGTGGCATGCACTTTTTCACTGACAGTGGATAGTTGGAGAAAAATCCCTTTCTCATAGAAAATTACCTCTTTTCACGTTTCTTCTATCCTGTAAATGTCATATAAATTGATTCAATTTCCAAAGTGGAGCATACAGGATTCTGCTCATCACACTACGGATAGAATAGATGGGGTGATTATCGCGTGTTTATTAAACTGGATAGAATGGGAAAAGAGTATTTTGGTAAACGATTTCACGTAGTGTTAATTAGAATTTTTGTTGATGTGAGAGAAAAATAATAATAATAATAATAAATACTTCAACCCAAGTATACAATGTAGAAAGGAAAGGGGGAGGGGGAGAGGGGAGGGGGAGGGAGGGAGGGAGAGTCGAGTTCATCCCAAAAGGACAAGGTAGACTCGACACTAGTCGGCTCGAGAAAGGTGGTTGGACAGAAGCATGTAACAATTCAGGTTCAATTACATGCACTATTATGAAGCTCCAGGTTTTAGAGCAGAAATGAAGAGGGCTATTTAAACTAGGTTCAATATTTTCTTCAATTTACTGAGGTGCTTAGGTGATGAATAAGCGCAAATGAACCAATGGAGAAGACTTTTTTAGCATACCGAAGGGAAATGGCAAATGCAGGAAGGAGGTCTAAAAAATATAATACCATAAAATGCACTTGTTATTAAAGAGGCATAATCAAGTTAGAGAAGCAAAAATTGGCAAATTGGTACCGTTGGGTTTGGAGGGTTTATATGTGGGATAATATAATACACGAACTTTACCAAATTTTGAATTTTGGCTTGAACTCTCCTTAAGCACATCTAATGAATCTCCTTCACTCGAATAAATTGTAGAAATTGGCGTCATCTCCATGAAAAGATCTAGAATATTCAACTGTTTTGCCAAGGCGTACTTTCGTGAAACCGAGACAATAAGAACTGTTTGAATTACGGGTTCTAGATAAATTTGTTATTTGGCTTAAAAAGAAAGTCGTCTCAAGCTTGTCATCCCTACTCATGTGTGGAATCATATTTCATTCCGCTTGAACTGGGTTATCGATTATTGAAGTTGCATGCACCACTGCAGCAATAATTCTCACAATATCTCATCTCTCAGACACACAACCATTAGCCAAATGTAGAATTCCATTGAAGGAAGTTAAACCAATTAGTAATTATTACGCTTGAGCTACAGTTCTCCTTCCTATTCATTCCCTTCACAGAATTTATCGAAAGTACTCTAAGTCAACTTTTGAAAGTTGCTTAAATGGCAAGTTTCGTCGAATTTTACTCACTTAAGAAATTTTGCATAAATGAAAAGAAGAGATCCGGCTTCTATGGTTTACGATGAGTTAGAAAAGGCGTTGCCATTTACCAATCTACTACCCCGTGTTGATACATGCTGGCAAAATCCTCCTTATTCATGCAAGCAGAGAAATTTGTGTGTGCATTTACTCCTATTGGCACTGCTTTCCTCTTCTAAATAATAATAACAGATAAACTCCACCACCAATCAGACCAAGGACCAAGTAACGACTCGCCAACTTATTTCTCCAACACTTCGCTTTGTACACTATTTCATTGGTCAGGTAATGAGGTCATCATTTTGTCATAGGAATATAGCCCACTAAACCTATGAGCTGCCAGTGAACATATGCCGTTTCGAAAGGCTAATTTCATCATCAGACCACCCACCCCCACCCCCACCCCCATCAGCCCATTCCCGATCACAATAATCCTGAAAACTGCATAATAATAGATCTTTAGGCTTATAAAATCACTCAAATTGCAACTTATTTGCGTCACGCTATTGATAAAGCAAGCCACGATGTTTTACAATATTCTCAAACAATTCACCTGAACTCTAGTATGCGCAATGGGACTAACAAACACCTGGACAAAATAAGAACTCAAGTAATAGGTAGCATAAGCATTAGAACGAAGCCAATTCACTCAACGCAACTCACGACTAGGACATTTTGGCATGACGAAGAAATTAGGGCACAAATTTCGAAACTAATGAAAGCATGCAAAAAAAAAATACTTGTCCAATCCCATTACCCTTTATACCTGCTTCTAGATCGATTACCAAACCCAAACGGAACACACATCTCGTTGTACTGTTAAGTAAAACTGGATGCATAAAAAGAAAATACAGTCAGAGATCAAAAAATACAAAAAGAACGTAAGAAGTGTACATCTTGATTGGGGTAGAATATTCGAAACCCTACCAAAGGAGGCTAAAAAGCTTTGTGACAAATTTGCACAATCCAGAAGATTACAAACAGAGGAAGGGGAAAATATTCAAAATAAAGAGGAAACTTCTTGATCTTTTGCCTCACCAATTCCATCAGGCAAAATTGCGTACATTGCGCTTCCGCTTCTGGTAAACAGGCACTGTCATAAATCTTGCAAACTCGTGTTCCATCACGCTCTTTACGGAGCTAAAGCCTACGAAATAAGCAGACAATAAATTTTAATTACAAATGTAGAGTTGGCTTTTAATATCTTGAAGCATACCTGGTGGTCGACGCATGACCCATGATATTACTACCAATAGGCTTTTTAGGATCGGCGGAAAACACTGCTGCACAGTCTACCTGAACTACAACTTGATTAATAATAACCACAGCAACGCCAAATTCGTCCACAAGGCGAAGGAGGATTCGAAGAAAGCGAACGAGATGCATTTGACGTGCCGAAAGTTCACCTCGACCAGAACAATCGGTTCGATAGAGAACAGTAGCACTATCCACAATAAGTAGCCCATATCTCAGATTCCAAGAGAAGCAATATACTCACCAACATCCTACTTGTAATTATTTTAGTAGAACAAGTATTTACCTCATCATTGCAATGGCATTAACAAGAAGCTCCGTATGATTATCGGTATTATATGCACGAGCATATGCAACATTATCAAGAACATCACGACCCGACAACCCATACCTCTCAGCAACAGCAAGCAAACGCTCAGGTCGAAAAAGTACCTTCCGTACCTATGTAAGGGCATTTGTCTTCATCTCCTCCCATACCAACGGGAAGCTAAGTAAAAAAAAAGAAAACAATAGCCACAATAAATCGATTGCATATATCGATGAATGATTATCTGAAGCTGCTATCTACTTGAAATGTAACAGCAAGCTTATGACAAACATGGGCTTTCCCGTACGAAACTCTTCAAAAAGTCCAGTGATTGAACCATTCTCAATGCCACCCTGTAGAAGCTTATCCAGTTCCTTTGAACCACTTGTAAGTTGAATAATTTCCGATCTCTTTTAATTAAATTCTGTAGCAGTAGTGAAACCAAATAGAACAAGTTTCTTAGACCGCGTTTCATAAGGAAAAATAATAAGCTTAACAAAATCTCACCAGCTTTCATTTCACTAATGCCCTTAATGTTAAGTAAAGCCTTCTTCGCAACGAACCGAATACTTTCCACAGAATAAAATCCCGCTTCCTGTAGCCTTTAGACATCCGTTGCTGATATACCTGAGCAATAGATAATTAAAATACCCTTTCAAAACGACTAAACAAACAATATTGAACGAAAACCGCATGCAATAAATATAGAGCAAATTCCAACCTCGAGGTTTCGAATAGGAATTGGTCCAGCATGTTCTTTGTCCTCAATGGCGACAGCTTCACCCACACTAATTCCCCATCGTCATGCCATTGTAACAGAACCACAAACCCACTACCAAATTGCGCACTGAAGAATTAGTTCATTATAGATGTGTTAAAACAAGCCCATTATGCAGGTTTTAATCAACGACTCATAAGCACGCAAGCTTAATGATAAAATTGGATAAGCCGTTTATTTGTTTTAATATCACAATAAACGCCAAAGTGTTTCTTCTTGATGTAAATTATTATTTATTGATTAATGTTAAACCATAAGTATTCAAGCACTTATCCAATTAAAACATATAAATAAAAAAGTTCCTTTAATGCGAGCTCTTAGAACGATTCCAAACTCGTCTTTCTAAATAAGCTTATTTATTTATTGGATAACTGAAACATTAATCCAGCAGAATAATATTGCCAATTGGACAGGCAGGTATGCTGCAGGGAAAAAAATTCCAAAAGGGTTGGGAATAAGGTTTATTAATTCTTCTCTTCTTGACCTCTACTAATATATACATACAAGCATCTTGCAACATTATAATATTTCGTATATAAATTCGTCTTGATATTCTGCACCAAACAATAGGCAATTATGTAGACTCATATTTCCTCGAAGGCACCGACTGTGGAATTAACGGAAAACTTTCCACTTATTCTTAAATTCTTTGCAATTCTGCTAATTATGTGGTTGACTTCGTAATACAAAACCCCCACGTATTGCTTTCCGAAGCTGTTAGTCGTTCACTTATTCTCCTTTCAACTCGCTAATTGGTAATGCTTTGATGATATTTAATATAAAAGAAATATCGTATGTGCAATTCATAATTTAAAGCATTTTCTCTTTTTATCAGTAGCTTTTTAAAGAAATTATTATATTTTCCTGCAAATTCGACCATTATGGTATACAACAGGGCAAAGGCCTACATCATTGAGGGAAGTGAATATAAATGAGTTGCCTATCTAAAGACCTGTTAAAGGGTGGAGATCGAAAATTCAAGAGGTTGCAGCGCAGAGTCAGGGAATCAAAGTGCAGTAATTTTTCTGAACTTGGAAGGGTAGTACAATCAATAACAAATACACTAATTCACTTCCAGATTTCAAGCTTCATGACTTGTTACCTGCGAATTATGCAAAAAAAAACAGATTTTAAATAGATGTCAGGATAACTAAGTTTGAACTTTTCAGAGATTCAATTATAACAAATACAATAGTTTAAATGTTTCAAATATTTGTGTCATTAATATTAATTGGCTGAATGATAACATCGGCCATTTCAGCAGAGGTGCGGGGTTGTTGGATTGCGGAATTTCTTCAAAATTGTTGAGTTGTAAATTACATCATTAAAATTCAAAAACCAATCAGCAATGGATTCTAATGCATCTATTGCACAGAATGCTAAAAGTACTGAGGGTAGAAATGGAGATTCCGAACCGATTCAACAGGATGATCACGAGCAAAATATAAATGTTGTAATTGGAAAAGTTTCCAAGCATGGAATTGTGACTACATAATTTGAATATTTAATATTGGCATCTTTAAAAAAGCGCGTTAATATCAAGATTGTGCTAAATAAAAATAGAGAGGTGAAAGATTCGGACAATGCTAAAAGTGTGCTCCTGTTTCGCAGTCACGCCGGAAGGAGAAATGAGCGATTATGAAAGTGCAAGCACTGGACTACTGAGAAACATATTCGAAGGCGTGGTTATTTTTTGAAAGGATAAGTTTGACGCCATCAATTAGTGAAATGTGACAACATTTAAAGAATATTAAAGTCTCATAGATGCAATATGTCTAATAAACATTTAATTCGGTGGTAATTGTGTACTATTAGCAAGCCAATGACAAGAAGAGCTTCTAAATTCTTTGCCAAATATTTCTTGGTCGAGGACAGATGATCCTATTTCTTGGTCGTGAACATTTTCTGGAAATCCAAATTAAAGGAAATGTTATGTGTTGCAGCAATGGCGTCCAATTTTAGGTCCTCGTACAATTCCTACAATACGCGCCTTCCACAAAATGACTGACTATCCTCTTCTAAGAACTTAAATTCAAGAGAAGTTGCCGCATTAATATTAATGCTCTACTACAGACATTGATTCAAAGGACTAAATGAGTTTGTGCGTGCGTGCGTGCGTGCGTGCGACGACATGTGCCACAATTCAAATTCAAGTGTCCAATTTTTTACAAATAGTTGCCTGACCTTAGAAACAACCTTGTCACCCTTTATCGATTTTCATCCCTTTCCTCAGGTGTAACCGAAATACAACCCCACTTACAGGACCTTAATTGTACAGTACCAATTAAGCCTTTTTGGTGGTTAGAAAGATCATAGTGCTTATTCAATTCTCGGCTATTTCAATTCATTCCATTCTCGATTAAAATTTAATTATTATTTAGAAATTGTCAAACAATTATAATCGGTATTTTTGCTATTGTATTGTATTTTCATTGTCAAAAGTATGTGCTTTTGTGGTTTTAATGTCACCATTGTGACCACTCTGACCAATACTCTTCTCGGAAGTACCGTTTTATGAGGGTCTAAGGAACTGTGTAAAATCAGAGAAATCAGTGAGGCTGAATCCCATTTTGTGCCGACGAACAGGAGTTCCGTCGGAGAAAACTGACTCTTCAGGCACGTTGGACTTACTGGAAGTGAAAAAGCATATTTCATGATTTAAGACAATAAAGACCTGCGTCTGTTTGAGTCAGTTTTATAAGAAACCCATAGATAATGTTCTTCTCCATAAGTATATTAAGTATTAGAAAGTTCATTGAAGCTATATGGTATCTTTTCAAACATAACAGATTATAAATGTTGCCTGGTAAATAAATTTACCATTCATATATTTAAGGAAAGAGTCTCTTGGCTCATTTGCTTCGTTCGGTATGCAACACCACTTAACCAAAACAAATAATATCCACAAAATGTTCAATGACTATTCATCGAATTACCTCGCGCTTGTGACTGGCATTATATAAATGGAATAAATATCGATTACCTATGTTAAATAGATACGATACTTATAAAGCTCTATATGAAAAGTTATCGCATGTTACTTTAGACAATTTTGCAGGTAGAACATTAATAAAATCATAGAATTCTACCAGAAATAAATTGCAGTCACCATAGCAATATATTGAGTTTCTCGCTCATTTATTCTTATCCATCCTGGTTTTGAACCACCTCCATATTGACCTCCAATATGATAGAGGAACATTCTACTTTCAGTAAATCGCTAATCAAATTGTTTTAATTGACTGACTCTTATGTTGATAGCAACTCGGTTCTATCCATTTGCAAGTATTCACTTCACTACTTACAATACGCACACATCCTTTGTTCTCACAAGCACTACGGCTAATTTCAGATCAGCTTGAAAGGCTTCATTGTCTGTACTTGACACCTCCTAAACATTATTCACTCTCCAGTAAGAAACTGACAGAAGTCGTCTTTAAAAATGTGAGTTAAGCGTTTATGGTTAGAGCAAATAATTATCAAAGAAAATGAGATCAATCCTATTCTTTGTTCGATAAAACTCACACATCATTTTCCTCGAAGGTTAAAGTAACCGAAGTCTTTGTTAAGAGATTTTCTGGAACTAATTATGACATAAAGAACCGCAGTATTTTGAGATCTAATTGAAAAAAGTCATATTTCTACATACCGTATCTCTAGTTATTAATGGTGATTATTTTAGCCAAAAAAACACTCTTCGACAGGATTTAGAGCATCTATTGATTTGGTCATCCACAAGTCCGACAGTGAATGAAAGCTTCAGTACAAGAAATATTGGCATTGCAATTTTGTAAACAAAAGGCAGTATGTCCATAGTTCCACTACGCAGATACTTTCAAGTCGCCCTTGATATGTCCACATTTCAGCATTTATTTTAATTCTAAGTATTTCAAATAAACTAGCTTAAGGTGAGCACATATAACATCAACCAAGCCATTTTCACCTGAACACCACTGATTTAGCATTGGTCACCTCAAGTGAACATTTCGTCAACTAATTTATCCAATAGGGATTGATTTCGAATCTACAGTGTTTAAGTAAGGAAGATAACCAAGTGAAATCCAATTAAATATTGTTTAATAATGCTACTTGCCACATCAATTGAAAACTTCAAGAGAAAAATTTAACTATCCTGCAGAAAGTGTAAGTCCATCGAGAATTGAATCACAAGGAAGGGGGATTTACTTTTTCTAGAGTATTCGATCGTCCACGAAATGACTGAAAATCGATTGAGGTTGGACGTGTGGCAGGTCTACTTTCCTCTTTTGTGTCATTTGAAGTTACAGCCAATCTTTTGTGGAATTGATGTCCGCTTCGTCCTCTGAAAATCGATAAATTAACTTGCGAGAATCAGTTATATTTTATTGAATAAATAGCTTAAATGAAATGATAGAATTATTAGCGATGTTCGAATGTGAATTTGATTGTTACCAATGTCATCCCCGGCAACTGTGCGCCGATTGATCGCATAGAATAAATAATGAGGTTTAGAGTGTGAATTTGTTAACTAAAACAAATAAATAAATTAAAATAAGTACGCTTCAAACATGACTTCACCTCGACTCCTACTGTAATAAGTTTAGTTGGAGGTAAGCAGGAAATAAATATTTGTCTAATTTTCGAGAAAATGAGTATTTAGAATAATGAAAAAATCAATAATAACATAAGGCAAAGCATGTCATTATTCAACAAATTACTAATAAATCATTGTTCATTTTTTATCCAAAGTTAATCAACTGACTCAGCATCCACGTAGACATTATTGATGAGTGTTCGCTTTAAGAGGAAAATGCTGCCTTCCAGTTGACAAGTTGATCCTAGAAATGCAGAAAATCAGTATCCAATCACTTCTTCATGCACTCACTGATTATACTGCAAAGTTGTCGTAATTGAGATAGGGTACTCAGAATAGATTTCTGGTACGACAACGGCACTGAAAGAAATGGCAAAAGGAAGTTTCTCCTCTGTACATCATGCTAATAGAGTCAGATATTCAGTTAATAATGAAGGATCGTTACTTTTTCTCACGCGTTTAGTGCGCAAATCTGCCAAATCAAGAATCACGAGACAGGCAATAAGCGGTGCGCAACAAGTGATGTTGATGGCTAACTGTAGTAGTTAACAAGAAGGGTAGTATGATGGGAGTATCACACGAGGTTGGCTACTGCATATTCCTTCTCAAGTCATTTTTGCAAATACTCTTTTTGATAAGCTAGGCAATTAGCGTAGAAGAAAATTGTAAATATAAATGCAGCAAGTGTGGTCGTTCATCCGACATTAACAGATTTCTAGAACGTTGGAAACTAGAGCAGCTAACAGATTGTGGAATAATTATTAGTAAAGATACTGCCGTACTTGATCTCACTTGTCCACTACATCACAAAATCAGAAGCTGCATCAACCACGTGTGTACGCCCCTGCAAAAATAACGAATCGTGTAAGGGAATACGCAAACAAGGGCGAGGAGGGGAGGGAGGGAGAAGGGGTGATCTAGCGAATCCAATGGAGACGTTTTTAAGGGAAATCGATTCCTTGCAGGGGGATGTTATGTGACAATATCAGCGAGTATAATTATTCAATATTTTCTTTGACAAAATCATACTTTTACCCTACATTTGCACATAATTATTATTGTAACATTAATGAACTTTAGAATTGCCATAAAATGAATTGCGTTATACTGTACCAAGTTCGAATTTAAATGGAGAAAAGTTACGATATAATGACGGCAGTTTGTGTTGATGCATAATTCTGGGTGAGATATCGGTTTGTCGTTATTAAAAGGCTAATTGGAAATTCGTTTTCAAGGCCTTAGCTGTCGAATTGCATTGATTTCATGAACAGGGATTTGAATTCTTTCGTGATATCACATTCATGTTTTCACAATTTGGCACTTACTCACATAATGCAGTGAGAGGAAATTGAATGTTAGAATTAGTGCAGTGGAGGACTGTGACACGGCTTTTTTTCATGCTTCTGAATCAATGAAGGGACTAGTGAGATATATGAGAAGCTGCTGATTAAAAGGCGTTTTTAAACGCAGTGCCCTAACTCGCAATTTCATCCTCCGTAGAGATTTACAAAGAATTTTAGTGATTCTAATTCACCATATTAATTTGATCCATAATGGATAATCAAAGTTGTTCTCTGTTTTACAAATTACAGACACAGCTACTGGAGGTAACGAATGATTGAAAAGAGACATAAATTAAGCAATTCTGAATTGATTCTTGTAAACTGATTACTTCATTGCAAATTTAACGCATGCGGGAGTACTGATGAGTGCATTTTAGGCAAAACTTTTCTTAATCTGGCCAGACTAGAAATCAGCCTTGAAAATGCGTCACAAGTTTTCAGGATGTCTAAATTCGGAGATGCAAATTTGCAAATGGAAGCGCCCACTTATGCAACTGAGGTTTCAGCCGAATGTTTGAAAAATTGGGACCAGGGTATCAGTTGAATGATTAAATCTGCTTGCCACAATGAAACAATCACCAGAGTCCTCTATCTATTCTTCAGTCATTTCTCTCTATCCGTCTATTACTTCCAAAGTAATATGCAGTCATAACCGGATTCGAAAATTTAAAAGTCCGCCGACTTGAAAGGAAATAAAATAGTTAAAAGAATTCCCCATAATGAAGAGCCAATTTAAATACCAAGTATATTCATTACAGGAATGAGAATATTATTTTAACACTTTTCTAAGGCTGCTGTGTACAACAAAAGGCTTCATAAATGAGAGGGTAAATCATTTAGGTTAGTTGTGGTGAATTTGTTAGAAATCAACGCATTCACCAACAGTGTTTATGATTTACCGTAGTTATTTTTTTTGCATACTTACTTGCAAAAAATTAGATTTTTAAAACAATACATTTTAGAGTGCAAACAAGTAAACTGAAATATCCATGTATTAAACTAAGCACTTTACAATTTATAACTGCCTGAAATATTTTAGACAAGAATATAAAGTTTCATTAAATCGGCAAACTTGTCGAGCAACTTATTCTTGTCACGTGATGTGATGTAGTGTGCTGTGATGTTAGGAGCACTACCTCACCACCTTCTGTAACCTGTCCATTTGATTCACGTGTATTATTTAGTCTAAAAAATCGATTTTTGCCATTAAGTGTAAATATTAATGCTTTACTTACCATTATATATTTTTGGAAGTTACGAGAAGATTGAGAAATTCATCAGCGAACTGACGCATTTGGCCACTTGAAGATATGTATGAATAGTGAGCATTTACAAAATGTCCTTGTGCGGACGTAATGATGCTTATGAATTTATGCAACATCGAAAAGAACTTTGTTAGATCTCTAACGATCTAAAGGCTCAAACACAGTTGTATTCACTTCATGTAATAATTTTTACTAAGTCAGAAAATTTTAACTTATAAAATTAATCGACTCGAAGACTACGAGACTACGAGACGACAGCAACACAATAACTTCCAAAGAACATTCTTAATAATAATTTAAAAGTTTATAGGCTACGATTTATGGAAACACATTAGAAAAGTGATGAAAGTTCACTTTAGACTGCTGCAAAGCTCTATAAGGAAGCCAGTTTTCACGTTCCATGAAATTCCTAATTACAAAATTAATGATTCTTTTCATTATCAAATAAAAGGTAATTTTTAAAAGAAAAATTAATTTATCATTATTTTGTAGCTTTTAGGCCTCACTTTGAATGAGTATCCTAAACCTATTGATCTTTCAGCATTTTTTAAAATCCACCTTTACAAATACCCTTTCTAATTTCGAGTTCCATAATAACGGCGACGTCAATGGGGAGATCCAATAAGATATTTAAATGAAATACTGTAATCTTACATTTGGTCTCCACTTTGTGCTATATTGAAATACTTTTGATAAATGCCGAAACTATTTCGAGAAAACTTGAATCTCTCTCTGAAAGTTCAAAGATTTAGGCTTTCACATCTTGTTCATGAACAACATTTTGGTATTTTAATTGGACGTCCGGTTAGAAACAGCTGATATTTAATATAAATATTTTTGAATGTACAAAATTCGATTTCTAAAACATTTTTGTGAAGATTTCGTGTTCTCTGAAATGAATAGTTTTTTTCACGGGGTATTGTCACTCTGAAACACGGACTGTACTCACTACAAAATACATCAATCAAATGCAATTGCAAATCAAAAGTGCCAGTATTTTAGGGTGTTATAAATCTTTACGTTTAACAAAATCGCAGAAAAAACAATGCACGTATGGCAAGTATGAAATCGGACTGGTTAAAAGTGAAATTGATTTCGAAAAATTGCACATTGTTGTTAAAAGTTAGCCGTTAATTTTCACGTCAATGATTCACAAATTTCAGTACATACAGTTTGCAAATTAAAATGACTGTGCGAAATTAAAAGCAAATACATTATTTGTTGCTCTATGATAAAACTTAATATAATTATATGCACAAGATTTAAGTAGTAAATACACATCAGTTTTTACCAATTTCCAAAATAATAATTCATTGGAGAGAATTTAAATGAATATGCATAAGCAGAATCCTTTGAAATCTTATAATAGCGTGTGTTTCGCTCGCTTCCATCCATCTCTCTCCCCAACTGGATTGTAGACAATGCGCCAATGTGTGTACGTATTCTCAACTCGATTTTGTATGTGCTGCTGTGGGCAATCCAGCTATCCGTGTCAGCGGTCTACCCACGGATGGAGGTGTAGTGGCGTGGTACTTAGCTCATCGGCGGTGTGGTAGCACCGACCTACTGTTGTGCGTGTGCGCCTGCTTCAGATATGCCGGTTCATATCCCTGGAGGTGGAATAGTGCATATGCTGTAGTAGTGCACCAGTGGTGTCTCATGGGGCTCACATGCTAGGCGTAGGACGTTTGAATGATAGTAGCGCTAGTGGCTCACTCTAGTGCTAATGTATTAAGAGAAAAATCTTGTACAAAGCAACTTCACATAAGTGCTCACTGAAGCCCACATCTTAAAAAATAAATGCAATAAACATTAGAATTGCCAATTCATCCCACCTCAAGAATATGTAATTTAAAGAATCCCAAATGATATACACAAAATTCCATTTATTATTGAAACTGTACACTATTAAGTTAGAAAATAGGCTATTTTAGCATCAGATGAATTAACAATAGTGCAATTGCAATAATAAAAGTTATGACTACTACTAAAATGAGTGTAAAAGTGCAGGTTTTATATCGCGATGGAGTTTCGAGGCAAACTCCGGGTAGGGGTATACGAACTCCACAGTTCGGAGGTATTCCTAGTGTAGAAAAGACGGATCAAATGCAAGGCGAATATTCAAAATTATGGGAAATATTAACCTTAGAATAGCCAGGAAAAATCATTTACCTGAACAATTAAGTTCCAGGTTATTCTCGTTTGTGGGTTGCCTAACCTTGGTAATGTGGAAATTCACTTCTAAGCTTGTAGGCTTGTTGTGCTATATCGGACCTAAACAAATACAGTACCATAAAATGCACTTGTTATTAATGATACACTCACCTCTTTCAACACTGAGAAGGGAATTCTGATATACTTCGTTTGAATCATCCTTAATTTATATGAGGCTTTAAACATCCCCAACTTGGACACTGGAATTAAGTATTGTTCATTGTGTACAACAATTTTTAAGGTTAATATTTACCATAATTTCGAATGTTCGCCTTTGTCGTCTTTCCTACACTTGGAATACCTCCAAGCTGTGGAGTTCGTATACCCCTACCCGGAGTTTGCCTCGAAACTCCATCGCGATATAAAACCTGCACTTTTACACTCATTTTAGTAGTAGTCATAACTTTTATTATTGCAATTGCACTATTGTTAATTCATCTGATGCTCAAATAGCTTTATATCTAACTTAATAGCATACAGAGGACCAATCGCAGTGGGATTTGGAGTATTTTTTCTGATTTTTATCTCCATAAAAAGTCAAACCTTCAATAAACTTCTGTTGTCAATTAAAGGAGGTTTGCAACGAATAGTAAAAGTCTCATATATCCACTTATTTCATATTTATTATGCGGACATAGGTTAAAGTGCCACATTAAAAGAAATAATTTCCAGTGGAAATGAGAGAAAATGGAAGTACTCATGGCATTTTCACCTGCTTTCATAGGAAATAATAGCTGATCAATTCGTTTGCACGGGCCCCTTTTTCATTGCAACCTCTTAATTTAACTATAACTCTTCACCCTTCCTCCCTCCCAACCGACTTCTCTCTTCTTCCGGGAGAATTGAAGAGATCGGATCTACCAATGCAGCTCTTGGTCATTATTGAAAATGCCACTTACGCTCAAATTTATTTCCGTAGATAATTTGGTCATTTTAGTAATGTGCTACTAGCTAGATTTTTTTAATAAACATATGTTTCTCTTATTCATTTTCTACCTATAAATTAGCATATTTCAAAATCATTACACCAATGATTTTGAAGGTGTATTTAGAAAATAAGAAATTAAAGTGGCGAGGGGAAATCGATTTTTGGTCTGTGCTTTGCTAAGATTAGAATATGAGACTAAGTTGGCAATCCTTTTTATGGCCGTTAAGCTATCATTTTAATCAAAACCAAAGGGAGAATTGCTTTCAAAGGGCTAAATTAGAAGGTCGAGTTAACCTTTGACCGGCAATTGGATATTTGGATCATTTCAAATTATCGAGTTTCAATGGGAACTAGAAATAAGCCTTGAACACTGATAGCTAAGGGTCAGGGACTCGATATAGGTGCCAAAGAAGTCTTTAATCTGGCCAGTCTGAGACAGTTAAAATAGTCTAATTCAACTGTAAGTTAGCAGAAAAGGGAATCGTGTCTTCAAAATACCGGCCAAATCACTATTCCGCTGGCGTGACGAGTAAAATGGACATTCAGTGCTCAGCATCAAGTTGTTTTAAGTTTCATGAAGAAGTTCAGGGGACGAGTAAAATGCAACCTATCAAATCATTCCTTAAAACAGGAATATGGAAAGTCACAGCTCAAGTTTTTCTGAGATGGTCAGTGAAGTAGTAAAAGTCCTGATACCTTGACACTAAATATTCCTCACAACAATCTCTATGCTCCCAGCGTTTTGCCGAATTATAAAATGCATAATTGCATAAACAGACGTAATATATCGCTTAATCGTTTGATTGGTGCATTTTATTAAATAAATCAGCTTTAATGAATGATGCCTTCTATAAATCAAGCAAGTGCGGTTTCTACTTGATAGATTTATTTTCAAATGCAGCTTAAATAAAATATACGCATATAAAAGTTTGGGTATAATTTAAGGAGATAATAAATTTTGCGATAAGTGCAAGAAACTGGGCCTGTTTGTGAAAATGTGTTGCCTCCTGCGGTAGCGGAGAGCTCACGGTTCGGTGGAGTGTTCTCTGTGAAGTTCACCTAAGGAAGCATATTTTGAAAATATATGCTTAATTCTTTAAAGTATAATCCAACTAATATTTTCCAAATTTATATTAATAATCATTTTAGTAGATATGTAACTAAGTAAACAAATGTTCCCCACTTCGTTACTTACCAATATTACTTAAAATGCATATTTATTTATAGTAATTTTTAAATGCTCTCACGTCTTGGTTCTTAATGCTATCGAAAGTGATGGCACAAGGGTGCTTTCGGAAGATGATGCATTGGTCATCGAAATTGAATGACGTTATAATAACATTATAATAACATATAATTATATTAAATTTTATCATGTGGGAATAAATAACGTATTTACTTCTTAATTTCAGTCTGTCATTTCAATTTGCAAATTGTATTTACTGAAATTTGTGAATCATTGCCGAGAAAATTAACGGCTAAATTTTAACAACAATGTGCAATTTTTCGAAATCAATTTCACTTTTAACCAGTCCGATTTCATACTTGCCATACGTGCATTGTTTTTTCTGCGATTTGGTTAAGCATAAAAATTTATAACACCTTAAAATACCAGCACTTTTGGTTTGCAAATGCATTCGATTGATGTATTTTGTTATTGAATACAGTCCATGTTCCAGAGCGACAATACCCTGTGGAAAAATTATTCATTTCAGTGAACACAAAGTCTACACAAAAATATTTTAGAAATCTAATATTGTACATTCGGAAATATTTATTTTAAATATTAAATATAATATTAACTGAATTTCAATTTCTGTACACTATTACCCGACCAACAAATGACCAAGTTCATATGAGTTCACCATACCATAAAGTGTATAAAATGGACCAAGTTCCACGTCATATATACATACTTTACGCTTGCACGCTTGTATGACAGCACGCCATATTAAATAAACGTGTTCTACGGTATACGTCTGTTTCTCCCATAGATTAGCGGTAGCTTAGCTAATTTCGGGAGACTTGCTAACTTGAAGAATAGTCAAGGCTTATTCAGGTAGCTAATCCGCCACAAATTGCTTGCGTAAAATTTGCGATGAGGTAATCAGTTTGCAAGAATTAATTCAGAATTGCTTAATTTATGTTTCTTTTCAATCATTCCTTATCTCCCGTAGCTGTGTCTGTAATTTGTAAAATAGAGAACAACTTTGTTGATCGATTATGAATGGAATTGATATCGTGATTAAAAATCACGAAAATTCTTTGAAAATCTCTGCGGAGGATGAAATGGCGAGATAGCACTACTTTTGAAAACCCCTTTTAATCAGCAGCTTCTCATATACCACACTAGCCCCTTCTTTAATTCCGAAGCATGATTCAAAACCTTGGACAACACTTGAGCATTTTTAACAAATCAAATAGCGTGCCTTTGGTCTGTGGGACACGTCATCGCATGAGCGCACAGCGTGACTTGAAGGTGCGCCCGTTCAACTTCGCGTACGCATTGGGTGCGAGGACACACAGTCAATGGCCAATCAAAAGCCTCCGCTCGTTTTACTTAAACAGCGTTACTTGACCACGGAGACGTTTGCGTTAGATGAGTTGAATATCTAAAAGTTAATATTTACATCAATCGGAACAATAGTTTATGCCACAAGGTGCAATTTAACCTAAATGACTTAAGTAATGAGAATTGAGTATTTCAAAACCTGCAACAAAATATATCTTTTATTTATTAAAACATTGATTTATGGCTTTGGAAATCTTTTGCTACTCTTCGTATATCACTCATTCGGCTTCCAGTTTCATCGTGAAATATTTTGGTGTAGCGTTAAGTATATTTGTGAGATGATGTGGGATTTGAGCACAGTTGAGAATAATTTTTCTATAATGGTTCATCACGCCCAGGAACCGCTCAAGTCTTTTCGCAAATTAAGGAATGGGTTAATCCATGATAGATAGATTTCAGTCTGACCAAATCCACACTTCTCGGGATCTTTATTTTGCGCACACAATCCATATGCTAAATATGATCTCTATTTTAACCGTGAAGCAAGCAGAAAAGCAAAATAATATTTCCATTTTACGAAATTATTTTTAGATTCGCACCTCTTCTTTTTTACAATGACCAAATATAATTTGTCAAAAGATCCTTAAACTTTCAATATGTGGATAGGGATATTGCCATTCAAAATGTCCCTGCAATGTGTGGAATAGCTTAAGATTCTTTGACTTAAAATAACGAATCTGCAAAAACCACTATTGCCACACACCGAAATGAGATACATTCTCGAAAATAAGAAGTGAATATCTCACAAATACTCATTATCACAATCTTCACAATTCACGAATTCCATGTCACAATTTCGTCTATTACATGGAAGATATTAAAGAAATTACTATGGCCTCATTTGGCAGAATGAATTTATGCAATGAAGCTCAATTACGTCTGAATTAAAGGATTAGACAAGAACACGTTCTGAAATCATTCATTTTTACCGCCCAATCTACCAACATAGAGAGCCAGACAGATCTCGTGTCCAAGTTTACTTTCGCACAATGCATTCAGAGTATACGAGCTCTGATCATGCTGCATTTTTCTGGCATATGCACTGCTCACGGCAATGTTAATATTTGCATTTCAAAGCATTTTGCGTTCACAAGAAGAGAATTCCGAAGATGCTTATTTTGAGCAATGGAAAAATCGATCATCTAAATACGATCTAAGAAATAATGTACTGTGACCAATGGAGAAAAGTGGCAGTGTTCTTTTCACTTAAATTAATTTGCTAAAACCAAATAAATAGCGAATCGGCAAATGCAAAGTTTTAGAGCTTCGATGAAGTGACTTGCAACCGCATCGAATTCAAATCATGCTAATTTTAAAAAACATCATTATTTCTACCATTCGCGAGGCTAAACAGTAAGTTTGCAATATTTCAAGTTGACAAATAGATTTGCCAATAACAGATGACTGAGAGAAATAACTCGAATGACAAGTTGGAAGGGACACCGGAATGTCTTTCAACCTCAGCCGCCAATCCATCAAGAAAAAACATTGCACAATTTCTAAAACGTAAGCCAAGATTACTATTCTCTTTCCTCAACTCCCCATCAAATTCTCACTTTTAAACATAAATATAGCCTCCACTGACATTTACAATTCGCGTTTTGAAGACAATATGCAGTCATTGGAAGAAAAGTCCAATCGATTACGAGCTTTTGATGCCGCAGACAGACCAGTGGACAATAGTTGCTGCCAAACAACCAATGGAGAGAATGCGCCTTCAGCAGCTCAATTCTTGTCAACAGTGGGACTGAATGCACCCTATCAAACGCACATTGGAGGAAAACGATTCAGTTGTGATATATGTGAAAAGACTTTTACGCAGAAAGGTAATTTGAATATATATAAACGAAATCATACTAGTGAAAGACCATACAGTTGTGAAGAATGTGATAAAGGATTTGTACGAAAATTAGATTTGACTACACACTTACGTATGCATACTGGAGAAAAACCATTTATATGCAGTATATGTGAAAGACGGCAGCTAAACTGATGGTGCACTGAGTGGCATGAGTCTGGAATCTCCTGGTTCACACTATATTATACCAAATTGATTTGTGGAGTTTGCAGCTTGTAAATTGAAGGTTCTTCTCAGTAGGTAGTACCTAATTTTCATAAGAGAGACCTACAAATTATCAATTAACTTAAAATATGAACAAATATATATTTTTATTGAAATTGGCTATCAATTTTGTTGTAATGCTTCGGTTACACATAGCAGTTACAGGGACGCCTATTTGTAAGTCCTTTCAAGCATATCCGCCTCTGATGTTTTCACCGGCTCTTCAGCGATGCCTTACTCACAACATACTTCTCTTTTAATAACATTTATTCACTTTTTCATTTACAATTCAGAACAGTTTCCGGATTATAAGTTACTTTCAACCAAAGATATAGGCAATAGGACCATTGCCTCGTCAGACGTATCAATTAAAAACTGCTGTCCAGTCTCGACTCACTACTTCTCTCGGAAAATGAACTTGTTGGACACCTCATCGCATGGACGCACAGCGTGGCTTGAAGGTGCGACGGTTGAAGATGAGAGGTAGGATGGCAGGGTGGTGTGTGGGGTGAGAGGAGGCTAAAAATAAGTTTCACGTCGATTGGTGTGACTCTTAGGCGTCGAAAACTTTTCCTCCCAGTTGCTTTCTCGATTTTTGCGCTTTTATTCTTAACAGCTTCAGTCCCATTAACTGGGCTATTTTTCAAAAATGAAGCAACACCGCGGCAATACCTTCCGGGATTAGGGGTTCAGGAGTTTTTGAAAAGGATTCAAGTTCCGTAAAACTTCCTGGGCTTAATGGCTCCTGCTTACAAAGAACAGTGGACTCATCTGATAAATCATCATTGGCGTTTTAGAAATCCTCACTTTGCGTTTCTTTACTAGTCATTCTGTGAGTGACTGCTACAACTGTTATAGATTCTGGAGCTTGAGAACCTTAGTGAGGAGCGATTTTATTTAAGTCGGATTCCCAGGGTTCC
>LR215989.1:31393961-31422617 GCA_000469805.3 Hymenolepis microstoma
ATAGGAGAAAGTCAAATATTTCCAACATAATGAGCCAGTGAGTGGAATTGCGAACACTTTGGTTAAGTCCGGCAAATAAAATTGAGGGGTGGATTGGGTAGTTAAATTCGAATTTCTCACTAGGCAGACTCCATGGTGCTGCCATCTATCCAAGATGAACAGCCAATGCCAGTTGAAAATGCTCACCTGATAAATACCTATATTTGGCAGCATTTAATGGTGACGAATGAACCGGATCGTTTGCTTAAAAGGCGATGATACTCGAGCTGTGGTATTGATGGCTCTTCACTTTGCACAGTTGTATTTTTCTAAGACATCTCGAATACATGCCGGGACTAATGTCTAATATTCACTCTTTAATTTGACCCGAATGCTTCTTACTGTCACCCACAATTATCTATTATCTATTTTATAAAAGCCAGCTACTACCAAAAATTCCTTGCGTTTGTATTGAGGCAAGGATAACTAGATTGTTTGAAGCATTTATGTTGCCAAAGCAATCAATTTCTTAACTGAACTACTTTCATTTTGGAGCCACTCTTGGTTCTCACCAATATCCGTCAGCTACGTAAAATGAATCACAAATTGAATCATAGCTTGTCTTTCTACAGTCAATCATATGTGCTCAAGATACGATTCATTATTAAGGATTAAAAATCTCATCGAACGTAGTCCTTAGCATTTCAATAACTTTCCCAATTTTAGAGGATTTGTTAAAACCTCTTTGCTAGATGATTTATTCTATTGGCATTATCATCGCTTGATTTGTCTTTTTAGCTATCCACATATCATGGAAAAAAACAAAATCTATAAATTTCAGTGATCAAAATGGTCTCTTCTATCCATCAGGGTAAATATTCAGCAATAACTGGATGGCCATTATTCCTTCAATTCTATTGAATATACTCAAACACTACCAATTATCAAACTATCTGGAGGTTGATTTTGCTGCAAGGTTTGAATTAATCTGCTCTTCCATTTTTTGGCAAGTATTTTAAAGGGAAACACATTCTGTCAAATACCTTCTCATTTGCATACTACTTTCCATTTAATCAGCTGTCTTAATCCCGATGAGATTATTTCGAACAGCTTGGCTGTAAATACGCAATACTGCTAACACTCCCCCTGCCTTCTCGGATTCCGATTCGTGCGTTCTTGATTTAAGGAATTAAAGGTGCCTCCAAAGACTAAAACGAGGAACGTCGATTGGTAACTAAATACTTCAACCCGTGTGGAACACACAACGTTGTCACCGCTGAACAAAGTAACCTCAGACAGGTTTGAAGGTGAGGCATACAACTTTGCGTAGGAAGTATGTGCAGTCGTGAGCGCGGAGTACACACATTCAACCGCTATTCAGTAGTCCTTGCCTGTTTTAGAAAACCCTCCATATTAATATTAATGACTAAGCTCTTTGAGTGGGGAAATTGGTTGACCAATCATTGGTAGAATTATTTTAATTCCAACACGTTCTTAAATCCTGACAAATATTTTTTACCCCCTTTGTTGGAAGAATTTGCATTTCCTCTGGATGCATGCACTCAACATTGACCGCTATGACAAAGTCCATTTTGTTACAAAAGTCTTCGCTATCTCAATCGCATAATCATGGATGATGATGATGTTGGATGATGCTCAACAGAGATAGATATCTGACTTTGAATAACGATCCCTAATTTCCGTTGGTTTTAGTTGTAGGTTGAGGTAATTATTAATGTCGACTGTACAACAATTAATTTATGTTACAATGGTTAAGAAGTCAGGCTTTTGCTAAAGGAGGGTTAACAGCTTGGATTCTAGGCATAGAAGGCATTTAAACCTGATTTTTTAGGAAAATGTGAAGACTCTCACTTTAAATACTTCACAATTTTATTTAAAATGACAACAAATGAGGCTAAACAATGCCTCCTTTTTACATGATTTCAATAATAAAACGCACCAAGAATCTATTTGTTAAGAACTGAATTTGTATTTAAATAAAAATGAAAACGGGCTTACGATGATAATTAGAACTATGAACACTGCGGCTATTGAAAGTTTAAGGATCTTTTGACAAATTATATTTGGTCATTGTAAAAAAGAAGAGGTGCGAATCTAAAAATAATTTCGTAAAATGGAAATATTATTTTGCTTTTCTGCTTGCTTCACGGTTAAAATAGAGATCATATTTAGCATATGGATTGTGTGCGCAAAATAAAGATCCCGAGAAGTGTGGATTTGGTCAGACTGAAATCTATCTATCATGGATTAACCCATTCCTTAATTTGCGAAAAGACTTGAGCGGTTCCTGGGCGTGATGAACCATTATAGAAAAATTATTCTCAACTGTGCTCAAATCCCACATCATCTCACAAATATACTTAACGCTACACCAAAATATTTCACGATGAAACTGGAAGCCGAATGAGTGATATACGAAGAGTAGCAAAAGATTTCCAAAGCCATAAATCAATGTTTTAATAAATAAAAGATATATTTTGTTGCAGGTTTTGAAATACTCAATTCTCATTACTTAAGTCATTTTAGGTTAAATTGCACCTTGTGGCATAAACTATTGTTCCGATTGATGTAAATATTAACTTTTAGATATTCAACTCATCTAACGCAAACGTCTCCGTGGTCAAGTAACGCTGTTTAAGTAAAACGAGCGGAGGCTTTTGATTGGCCATTGACTGTGTGTCCTCGCACCCAATGCGTACGCGAAGTTGAACGGGCGCACCTTCAAGTCACGCTGTGCGCTCATGCGATGACGTGTCCCACAGACCAAAGGCACGCTATTTGATTTGTTAAAAATGCTCAAGTGTTGTCCAAGGTTTTGAATCATGCTTCGGAATTAAAGAAGGGGCTAGTGTGGTATATGAGAAGCTGCTGATTAAAAGGGGTTTTCAAAAGTAGTGCTATCTCGCCATTTCATCCTCCGCAGAGATTTTCAAAGAATTTTCGTGATTTTTAATCACGATATCAATTCCATTCATAATCGATCAACAAAGTTGTTCTCTATTTTACAAATTACAGACACAGCTACGGGAGATAAGGAATGATTGAAAAGAAACATAAATTAAGCGATTCTGAATTAATTCTTGCAAACTGATTACCTCATCGCAAATTTTACGCAAGCAATTTGTGGCGGATTAGCTACCTGAATAAGCCTTGACTATTCTTCAAGTTAGTAAGTCTCCCGAAATTAGCTAAGCTACCGCTAATCTATGGGAGAAAGAGACGTATACCGTAGAACACGTTTATTTAATATGGCGTGCTGTCATACAAGCGTGCAAGCGTAAAGTATGTATATATGACGTGGAACTTGGTCCATTTTATACACTTTATGGTATGGTGAACTCATATGAACTTGGTCATTTGTTGGTCGGGTAATAGTGTACAGAAATTGAAATTCAGTTAATATTATATTTAATATTTAAAATAAATATTTCCGAATGTACAATATTAGATTTCTAAAATATTTTTGTGTAGATTTTGTGTTCACTGAAATGAATAATTTTTTCACAGGGTATTGTCACTCTGAAACACGGACTGTACTCACTACAAAATACATCAATCAAATGCAATTGCAAATCAAAAGTGCTGGTATTTTAAGGTGTTATAAATTTTTATGCTTAACAAAATCGCAGAAAAACAATGCACGTATGGCAAGTATGAAACCGAACTGGTTAAAAGTGAAATTGATTTCGAAAAATTACACATCGTTGTTAAAATTTAGCCGTTAATTTTCTCGGCAATGATTCACAAATTTCAGTAAATACAATTTGCAAATTGAAATGACAGACTGAAATTAAGAAGTAAATACGTTATTTATTCCCACATGATAAAATTTAATATAATTATATGTTATTATAATGTTATTATAACGTCATTCAATTTCGATGACCAATGCATCATCTTCCGAAAGCACCCTTGTGCCATCACTTTCGATAGCATTAAGAACCAAGACGTGAGAGCATTTAAAAATTACTATAAATAAATATGCATTTTAAGTAATATTGGTAAGTAACGAAGTGGGGAACATTTGTTTACTTAGTTACATATCTACTGAAATGATTATTAATATAAATTTGGAAAATATTAGTTGGATTATACTTTAAAGAATTAAGCATATATTTTCAAAATATGCTTCCTTAGGTGAACTTCACAGAGAACACTCCACCGAACCGTGAGCTCTCCGCTACCGCAGGAGGCAACACATTTTCACAAACAGGCGCAGTTTCTTGCACTTATCGCAAAATTTATTATCTCCTTAAATTATACCCAAACTTTTATATGCGTATATTTTATTTAAGCTGCATTTGAAAATAAATCTATCAAGTAGAAACCGCACTTGCTTGATTTATAGAAGGCATCATTCATTAAAGCTGATTTATTTAATAAAATGCACCAATCAAACGATTAAGCGATATATTACGTCTGTTTATGCAATTATGCATTTTATAATTCGGCAAAACGCTGGGAGCATAGAGATTGTTGTGAGGAATATTTAGTGTCAAGGTACCAGGACTTTTACTACTTCACTGACCATCTCAGAAAAACTTGAGCTGTGACTTTCCATATTCCTGTTTTAAGGAATGATTTGATAGGTTGCATTTTACTCGTCCCCTGAACTTCTTCATGAAACTTAAAACAACTTGATACTGAGCACTGAAAGTCCATTTATTCGTCACGCCAGCGGAATAGTGATTTGGCCGGTATTTCGAAGACACGATTCCCTGTTCTGCTAACTTACAGTTGAATTAGACTATTTTAACTGTCTCAGACTGGCCAGATTAAAGACTTCTTTGGCACCTATATCGAGTCCCTGACCCTTAGCTATCAGTGTTCAAGGCTTATTTCTAGTTCCCATTGAAACTCGATAATTTGAAATGATCCAAATATCCAATTGCCGGTCAAAGGTTAACTCGACCTTCTAATTTAGCCCTTTGAAAGCAATTCTCCCTTTGGTTTTGATTAAAATGATAGCTTAACGGCCATAAAAAGGATTGCCAACTTAGTCTCATATTCTAATCTTAGCAAAGCACAGACCAAAAATCGATTTCCCCTCGCCACTTTAATTTCTTATTTTCTAAATACACCTTCAAAATCATTGGTGTAATGATTTTGAAATATGCTAATTTATAGGTAGAAAATGAATAAGAGAAACATATGTTTATTAAAAAAATCTAGCTAGTAGCACATTACTAAAATGACCAAATTATCTACGGAAATAAATTTGAGCGTAAGTGGCATTTTCAATAATGACCAAGAGCTGCATTGGTAGATCCGATCTCTTCAATTCTCCCGGAAGAAGAGAGAAGTCGGTTGGGAGGGAGGAAGGGTGAAGAGTTATAGTTAAATTAAGAGGTTGCAATGAAAAAGGGGCCCGTGCAAACGAATTGATCAGCTATTATTTCCTATGAAAGCAGGTGAAAATGCCATGAGTACTTCCATTTTCTCTCATTTCCACTGGAAATTATTTCTTTTAATGTGGCACTTTAACCTATGTCCGCATAATAAATATGAAATAAGTGGATATATGAGACTTTTACTATTCGTTGCAAACCTCCTTTAATTGACAACAGAAGTTTATTGAAGGTTTGACTTTTTATGGAGATAAAAATCAGAAAAAATACTCCAAATCCCACTGCGATTGGTCCTCTGTATGCTATTAAGTTAGATATAAAGCTATTTGAGCATCAGATGAATTAACAATAGTGCAATTGCAATAATAAAAGTTATGACTACTACTAAAATGAGTGTAAAAGTGCAGGTTTTATATCGCGATGGAGTTTCGAGGCAAACTCCGGGTAGGGGTATACGAACTCCACAGCTTGGAGGTATTCCAAGTGTAGGAAAGACGACAAAGGCGAACATTCGAAATTATGGTAAATATTAACCTTAAAAATTGTTGTACACAATGAACAATACTTAATTCCAGTGTCCAAGTTGGGGATGTTTAAAGCCTCATATAAATTAAGGATGATTCAAACGAAGTATATCAGAATTCCCTTCTCAGTGTTGAAAGAGGTGAGTGTATCATTAATAACAAGTGCATTTTATGGTACTGTATTTGTTTAGGTCCGATATAGCACAACAAGCCTACAAGCTTAGAAGTGAATTTCCACATTACCAAGGTTAGGCAACCCACAAACGAGAATAACCTGGAACTTAATTGTTCAGGTAAATGATTTTTCCTGGCTATTCTAAGGTTAATATTTCCCATAATTTTGAATATTCGCCTTGCATTTGATCCGTCTTTTCTACACTAGGAATACCTCCGAACTGTGGAGTTCGTATACCCCTACCCGGAGTTTGCCTCGAAACTCCATCGCGATATAAAACCTGCACTTTTACACTCATTTTAGTAGTAGTCATGACTTTTATTATTGCAATTGCACTATTGTTAATTCATCTGATGCTAAAATAGCCTATTTTCTAACTTAATAGTGTACAGTTTCAATAATAAATGGAATTTTGTGTATATCATTTGGGATTCTTTAAATTACATATTCTTGAGGTGGGATGAATTGGCAATTCTAATGTTTATTGCATTTATTTTTTAAGATGTGGACTTCAGTGAGCACTTATGTGAAGTTGCTTTGTACAAGATTTTTCTCTTAATACATTAGCACTAGAGTGAGCCACTAGCGCTACTATCATTCAAACGTCCTACGCCTAGCATGTGAGCCCCATGAGACACCACTGGTGCACTACTACAGCATATGCACTATTCCACCTCCAGGGATATGAACCGGCATATCTGAACCAGGCGCACACGCACAACAGTAGGTCGGTGCTACCACACCGCCGATGAGCTAAGTACCACGCCACTACACCTCCATCCGTGGGTAGACCGCTGACACGGATAGCTGGATTGCCCACAGCAGCACATACAAAATCGAGTTGAGAATACGTACACACATTGGCGCATTGTCTACAATCCAGTTGGGGAGAGAGATGGATGGAAGCGAGCGAAACACACGCTATTATAAGATTTCAAAGGATTCTGCTTATGCATATTCATTTAAATTCTCTCCAATGAATTATTATTTTGGAAATTGGTAAAAACTGATGTGTATTTACTACTTAAATCTTGTGCATATAATTATATTAAGTTTTATCATAGAGCAACAAATAATGTATTTGCTTTTAATTTCGCACTGTCATTTTAATTTGCAAACTGTATGTACTGAAATTTGTGAATCATTGACGTGAAAATTAACGGCTAACTTTTAACAACAATGTGCAATTTTTCGAAATCAATTTCACTTTTAACCAGTCCGATTTCATACTTGCCATACGTGCATTGTTTTTTCTGCGATTTTGTTAAACGTAAAGATTTATAACACCCTAAAATACTGGCACTTTTGATTTGCAATTGCATTTGATTGATGTATTTTGTAGTGAGTACAGTCCGTGTTTCAGAGTGACAATACCCCGTGAAAAAAACTATTCATTTCAGAGAACACGAAATCTTCACAAAAATGTTTTAGAAATCGAATTTTGTACATTTAAAAATATTTATATTAAATATCAGCTGTTTCTAACCGGACGTCCAATTAAAATACCAAAATGTTGTTCATGAACAAGATGTGAAAGCCTAAATCTTTGAACTTTCAGAGAGAGATTCAAGTTTTCTCGAAATAGTTTCGGCATTTATCAAAAGTATTTCAATATAGCACAAAGTGGAGACCAAATGTAAGATTACAGTATTTCATTTAAATATCTTATTGGATCTCCCCATTGACGTCGCCGTTATTATGGAACTCGAAATTAGAAAGGGTATTTGTAAAGGTGGATTTTAAAAAATGCTGAAAGATCAATAGGTTTAGGATACTCATTCAAAGTGAGGCCTAAAAGCTACAAAATAATGATAAATTAATTTTTCTTTTAAAAATTAACTTTTATTTGATAATGAAAAGAATCATTAATTTTGTAATTAGGAATTTCATGGAACGTGAAAACTGGCTTCCTTATAGAGCTTTGCAGCAGTCTAAAGTGAACTTTCATCACTTTTCTAATGTGTTTCCATAGATCGTAGCCTATAAACTTTTAAATTATTATTAAGAATGTTCTTTGGAAGTTATTGTGTTGCTGTCGTCTCGTAGTCTCGTAGTCTTCGAGTCGATTAATTTTATAAGTTAAAATTTTCTGACTTAGTAAAAATTATTACATGAAGTGAATACAACTGTAATTGAGCCTTTAGATCGTTAGAGATCTAACAAAGTTCTTTTCGATGTTGCATAAATTCATAAGCATCATTACGTCCGCACAAGGACATTTTGTAAATGCTCACTGTTCATACATATCTTCAAGTGGCCAAATGCGTCAGTTCGCTGATGAATTTCTCAATCTTCTCGTAACTTCCAAAAATATATAATGGTAAGTAAAGCATTAATATTTACACTTAATGGCAAAAATCGATTTTTTAGACTAAATAATACACGTGAATCAAATGGACAGGTTACAGAAGGTGGTGAGGTAGTGCTCCTAACATCACAGCACACTACATCACATCACGTGACAAGAATAAGTTGCTCGACAAGTTTGCCGATTTAATGAAACTTTATATTCTTGTCTAAAATATTTCAGGCAGTCATAAATTGTAAAGTGCTTAGTTTAATACATGGATATTTCAGTTTACTTGTTTGCACTCTAAAATGTATTGTTTTAAAAATCTAATTTTTTGCAAGTAAGTATGCAAAAAAAATAACTACGGTAAATCATAAACACTGTTGGTGAATGCGTTGATTTCTAACAAATTCACCACAACTAACCTAAATGATTTACCCTCTCATTTATGAAGCCTTTTGTTGTACACAGCAGCCTTAGAAAAGTGTTAAAATAATATTCTCATTCCTGTAATGAATATACTTGGTATTTAAATTGGCTCTTCATTATGGGGAATTCTTTTAACTATTTTATTTCCTTTCAAGTCGGCGGACTTTTAAATTATCGAATCCGGTTATGACTGCATATTACTTTGGAAGTAATAGACGGATAGAGAGAAATGACTGAAGAATAGATAGAGGACTCTGGTGATTGTTTCATTGTGGCAAGCAGATTTAATCATTCAACTGATACCCTGGTCCCAATTTTTCAAACATTCGGCTGAAACCTCAGTTGCATAAGTGGGCGCTTCCATTTGCAAATTTGCATCTCCGAATTTAGACATCCTGAAAACTTGTGACGCATTTTCAAGGCTGATTTCTAGTCTGGCCAGATTAAGAAAAGTTTTGCCTAAAATGCACTCATCTGTACTCCCGCATGCGTTAAATTTGCAATGAAGTAATCAGTTTACAAGAATCAATTCAGTATTGCTTAATTTATGTCTCTTTTCAATCATTCGTTACCTCCAGTAGCTGTGTCTGTAATTTGTAAAACAGAGAACAACTTTGATTATCCATTATGGATCAAATTAATATGGTGATTTAAAATCACTAAAATTCTTTGTAAATCTCTACGGAGGATGAAATTGCGAGTTAGGGCACTGCCTTTAAAAACGCCTTTTAATCAGCAGCTTCTCATATATCTCACTAGTCCCTTCATTGATTCAGAAGCATGAAAAAAAGCCGTGTCACAGTCCTCCACCGCACTAATTCTAACATTCAATTTCCTCTCACTGCATTATGTGAGTAAGTGCCAAATTGTGGAGATATGAATGTGATATCACGAAAGAATTCAAATCCCTGTTCATGAAATCAATGCAATTCGACAGCTAAGGCCTTGAAAACGAATTTCTAATTAGCATTTTAATAACGACAAACCGATATCTCACCCAGAATTATGCATCAACACAAACTGCCGTCATTATATCGTAACTTTTCTCCATTTAAATTCGAACTTGGTACAGTATAACGCAATTCATTTTATGGCAATTCTAAAGTTCATTAATGTTACAATAATAATTATGTGCAAATGTAGGGTAAAAGTATGATTTTGTCAAAGAAAATATTGAATAATTATACTTGCTGATATTGTCACATGACATCCCCCTGCTAGGAATCGATTTCCCTTAAAAACGTCTCCATTGGATTCGCTAGATCACCCCTTCTCCCTCCCTCCCCTCCTCGCCCTTGTTTGCGTATTCCCTTACACGATTCGTTATTTTTGCAGGGGCGTACACACGTGGTTGATGCAGCTTCTGATTTTGTGATGTAGTGGACAAGTGAGATCAAGTACGGCAGTATCTTTACTAATAATTATTCCACAATCTGTTAGCTGCTCTAGTTTCCAACGTTCTAGAAATCTGTTAATGTCGGATGAACGACCACACTTGCTGCATTTATATTTACAATTTTCTTCTACACTAATTGCCTAGCTTATCAAAAAGAGTATTTGCAAAAATGACTTGAGAAGGAATATGCAGTAGCCAACCTCGTGTGATACTCCCATCATACTACCCTTCTTGTTAACTACTACAGTTAGCCATCAACATCACTTGTTGCGCACCGCTTATTGCCTGTCTCGTGATTCTTGATTTGGCAGATTTGCGCACTAAACGCGTGAGAAAAAGTAACGATCCTTCATTATTAACTGAATATCTGACTCTATTAGCATGATGTACAGAGGAGAAACTTCCTTTTGCCATTTCTTTCAGTGCTGCTGTCGTACCAGAAATCTATTCTGAGTACCCAATCTCAATTACGACAACTTTGCAGTATAATCAGTGAGTGCATGAAGAAGTGATTGGATACTGATTTTCTGCATTTCTAGGATCAACTTGTCAACTGGAAGGCAGCATTTTCCTCTTAAAGCGAACACTCATCAATAATGTCTACGTGGATGCTGAGTCAGTTGATTAACTTTGGATAAAAAATGAACAATGATTTATTAGTAATTTGTTGAATAATGACATGCTTTGCCTTATGTTATTATTGATTTTTTCATTATTCTAAATACTCATTTTCTCGAAAATTAGACAAATATTTATTTCCTGCTTACCTCCAACTAAACTTATTACAGTAGGAGTCGAGGTGAAGTCATGTTTGAAGCGTACTTATTTTAATTTATTTATTTGTTTTAGTTAACAAATTCACACTCTAAACCTCATTATTTATTCTATGCGATCAATCGGCGCACAGTTGCCGGGGATGACATTGGTAACAATCAAATTCACATTCGAACATCGCTAATAATTCTATCATTTCATTTAAGCTATTTATTCAATAAAATATAACTGATTCTCGCAAGTTAATTTATCGATTTTCAGAGGACGAAGCGGACATCAATTCCACAAAAGATTGGCTGTAACTTCAAATGACACAAAAGAGGAAAGTAGACCTGCCACACGTCCAACCTCAATCGATTTTCAGTCATTTCGTGGACGATCGAATACTCTAGAAAAAGTAAATCCCCCTTCCTTGTGATTCAATTCTCGATGGACTTACACTTTCTGCAGGATAGTTAAATTTTTCTCTTGAAGTTTTCAATTGATGTGGCAAGTAGCATTATTAAATAATTTTTAATTGGATTTCAATTGGTTATCTTCCTTACTTAAACACTGTAGATTCGAAATCAATCCCTATTGGATAAATTAGTTGGCGAACTGTTCACTTGAGGTGACCGATGCTAAATTAGTGGTGTTCAGGTGAAAATGGCTTGGTTGATGTTATACGTGCTCACCTTAAGCTAGTTTATTTGAAATACTTAGAATTAAAATAAATGCTGAAATGTGGACATATCAAGGGCGACTTGAAAGTGTCTGCGTAGTGGAACTATGGACATACTGCCTTTTGTTTACAAAATTGCAATGCCAATATTTCTTGTACTGAAGCTTTCATTCACTGTCGGACTTGTGGATGACCAAATCAATAGATGCTCTAAATCCTGTCGAAGAGTGTTTTTTTGGCTAAAATAATCACCATTAATAACTAGAGATACGGTATGTAGAAATATGACTTTTTTCAATTAGATCTCAAAATACTGCGGTTCTTTATGTCATAATTAGTTCCAGAAAATCTCTTAACAAAGACTTCGGTTACTTTAACCTTCGAGGAAAATGATGTGTGAGTTTTATCGAACAAAGAATAGGATTGATCTCATTTTCTTTGATAATTATTTTCTCTAACCATAAACGCTTAACTCACATTTTTAAAGACGACTTCTGTCAGTTTCTTACTGGAGAGTGAATAATGTTTAGGAGGTGTCAAGTACAGACAATGAAGCCTTTCAAGCTGACCTGAAATTAGCCGTAGTGCTTGTGAGAACAAAGGATGTGTGCGTATTGTAAGTAGTGAAGTGAATACTTGCAAATGGATAGAACCGAGTTGCTATCAACATAAGAGTCAGTCAATTGAAACAATTTGATTAGCGATTTACTGAAAGTAGAATGTTCCTCTATCATATTGGAGGTCAATATGGAGGTGGTTCAAAACCAGGATGGATAAGAATAAATGAGCGAGAAACTCAATATATTGCTATGGTGACTGGAATTTATTTCTGGTAGAATTCTATGATTTTATTAATGTTCTACCTGCAAAATTGTCTAAAGTAACATGCGATAACTTTTCATATAGAGCTTTATAAGTATCGTATCTATTTAACATAGGTAATCGATATTTATTCCATTTATATAATGCCAGTCACAAGCGCGAGGTAATTCGATGAATAGTCATTGAACATTTTGTGGATATTATTTGTTTTGGTTAAGTGGTGTTGCATACCGAACGAAGCAAATGAGCCAAGAGACTCTTTCCTTAAATATATGAATGGTAAATTTATTTACCAGGCAACATTTATAACCTGTTATGTTTGAAAAGATACCATATAGCTTCAATGAACTTTCTAATACTTAATATACTTATGGAGAAGAACATTATCTATGGGTTTCTTATAAAACTGACTCAAACAGACGCAGGTCTTTATTGTCTTAAATCATGAAATATGCTTTTTCACTTCCAGTAAGTCCAACGTGCCTGAAGAGTCAGTTTTCTCCGACGGAACTCCTGTTCGTCGGCACAAAATGGGATTCAGCCTCACTAATTTCTCTGATTTTACACAGTTCCTTAGACCCTCATAAAACGGTACTTCCGAGAAGAGTATTGGTCAGAGTGGTCACAATGGTGACATTAAAACCACAAAAGCACATACTTTTGACAATGAAAATACAATACAATAGCAAAAATACCGATTATAATTGTTTGACAATTTCTAAATAATAATTAAATTTTAATCGAGAATGGAATGAATTGAAATAGCCGAGAATTGAATAAGCACTATGATCTTTCTAACCACCAAAAAGGCTTAATTGGTACTGTACAGGGTGACTAGAAATTTAATTGGCGTATGTGTACTTAACAGATTCCCTCGGATTCAAATCACCGTCTCATGAAAAGCAATGAAAAAGACAGAAACCTAATGACATTCGAAATGATCCTTTGTAATAGCAAAACAACCCGAGTTCAATATCAACGTTAATAGGGCAAGCATGTCATGGATTTCATTTGGAGCCTAAGAAATGGGAAGAAAACTGAGCCATTTTCTCAGTTCGGAAGCTTCTCTAACGAAAGGGGTTCGAATTTCGAATAACTCTGCTTTTCAAGAAAGAAATCATTAAATTTTATTTGCTGCTCTATTCACGAGTGCAGAGGGCATTTCAATACGAATGCTGACTGGTCGCCTTTGAAGTAATTAGTTTCAAAGTGACCATCTTCCATTCCACTATAAATCCGCATTTGGTGTATTTATATGAACTGAAAGAAAATTATCTCCAAATGATTTTTCATTTCCACATTACAACATTTTGTCTCTAATTTGTGACGCCCTTGCAAATTACCATCTTAATATTAATTCGGACTGAGCCAAACACCGCTCAAAACATATCATTTGAAATAAAAACTTTACTTTTCAAAATCAATTGCATCTTTAAATAGATTACTTGCAAAGAAAACCATAAGCCATTTACATAACAAATTTCATGAAATACATCCGACAGGTCCTTTCAACCACATTCAAACGCTTTTAAGAATTGAGTTGCAAATGAGTAAAGTAAAATAGTATTTATTTAAATAAATTCTCCGTCTCTAGTGACTGCGAATAATTGCCCATTTTAGTCAATTGCTACTTTCTTGAGTCCATGTTAGTCCGTTCTTGCGTTCTTAGGAAAAATAATTCGTGATCGAATTTCTCAATCCTGTATTTGCACTTATTTACTTAATATGAACACTTCGAAATTCAGTCTGCGGTATTAATTGGAGTATGCAGTTGCATTTCTATTTGGCATTGTGGCATCAAAACGGTAGACCAAGCAGGAATGTCCTCGTATAAAATAGTCACTAGTCCAAAATAATAGCACGCCTATAGGTTCAGCTTTGACGGTGGCAGTGTTGGGGATGAATTACCTACGAAATACTTCAGATCTAACAACATGAACACTATTTTCTCAATTCTCCCTATTAAATTTAAAAATGGCCTTAATTTTACCTGTCTTCAGTTATTGTACATGGAGTGCAAAGATATTCTCCTTTAATGAAAATATCTTTGCAGTACCCCATGCCTAACTTGCCACTAAATCTCAATGACTTGAATTTCAATCATTTTATTTGTGAAATGAAAGGGGTTTTACAGCTAGTGGAGGGAAATCGCAAGTCAATATGCCTTTTAAAACATTAGGTAATTGCATTTAATTGTAAATCAGATTTTTAATTAGGCTATTGCCAACAATTAATACATTGGCAAATTGAATTAAAATTAAAATAAAACAACTCACTACAAAAAACTATTACGCTACAACAATTGATTCGCAATATTTATCTGAAATTTGAAACATTGAAAGATACAAGTCTAACTTGTATGCTCTGGAGCAGGCATGAGTTAACAACTCTCAGTTGCTTGTCTAGGCAAACATTTTAATTGAGAGGGAAGGAAAATTCAATTGAAAATTGCATACATGTTCTGAACATCTGCTTAACTGATTGAAATAACTGCGGTATAATTATCTAGTATTAAAAGTCAAATTCTTCTATGCGGCGTCCCATTGAATAACATGGGTCTGAATAAGCTTGTACTTGCTTGCTTAAATATATTTTCTAAATGTAGACATTCAAACTCAGCGACCACATTCTGTTGCTGATTGGTCTTTGTAGACTTTGAATTTATCGACCTTCACTTCAACTTAAATTTAGGAAGGTTAGATAATTGTTGAATACTTTCTGGAGGACCAAGAGTATTCCTGCAATCACACAAATCCACATTTCAGTGCAGGCTAGTTGTTCTCAAGACCAAACGCAGAAATGGGTGCAAATTCAGTGTGAATTAATTCAAAATAGAGGCCCTGAAAGGGGAAAATATGTTCTCACGTCAAATCGAACTCACTTCGATGTACGCTTGCTTCGAGTTTGGTCTTCAATAATGACTTGGTCAACCATATTTTACACTCTGAGGAAAAGCTATATCAAAATATTGAAATTGACAGATCATTAAAATTTTATTTTTTATGACTTTTCTTAACTATCTCTAACCGAATATTTATGATTGATTATTTGATACGTTTGCCCTCCGATCAATACTCACGCAATTTCTTACAAATCTGTCGGTATTTCTTGATTATGAAATAATTATTGTTACTCAATTTGAACTTGCTAAGATAGCGACTAATATCTTCAATTGGATTTATCCCTATAGGTGTGGTTAATAGTAAGAAATATCACAAGTGTCGAAGTAATTGTAGGCGACGGTAATTTACTCATCTACTTAAAGCGAATTCGTAATTAAGGGCATACAAAAAGGAGAGGAGCAATGTTCCGAAAATAAAGTCTAATGAACTAAGAAAACTTATTCAGTGCAGTCTCCGAATTTAGTCATATAATTTTTAAAACATTCAAAGTTAGTGAAAACGATCTCTCTATCGGACATTCCAACAGCAAGATTGTAGATTGTAGAGACCACTATATGGTGTGCCATCAGCCTAAGCAGTGCTCTATAGCTAGGCAGTTCAAGCGTATGGAGAAGAGCAAAAAGCAATGTTAGAGTGCTTGCAAGAGCGTAGGCTATGGAACAAATCAAATTTCTCTCTCTCTCGTGTCAACGGCGAGGCACGTTGTTACACTATGTGCATTTCTTGTGAGTACATGTGGGAGAGAGGAGGCAATGATCTCCTAGCATGCAAGTGCAGAAATTAATTATTTCTTAGTCGCCAATTATCAATTGAGTTCCAAGGTTAATTTACTTGATACTAACATAAGCGTACTCTAGAAATGCCAATGGTTTTCGACCCACTGAGAACAATTTGTCTTCATGGACAATATAGTTGAAGTCACGTAAGAAAAATGCAATAAAAGTTCCATTTTATCTTATAGGAATCGAGAACATGTGGCAGATATTTTCTTCGATTTTGTAACACTTTTGTGCTCTTTGTTTAGGCACTTCATAAAGTCCCATTAATTTCTTCATTTTCTTGAAATATGCACAAAATTTAGAATGCTTTTTAAGGAAAATCAAATAGAAGCAGGTTGTTTGATAGTTCAATTTTCGACATTTTCAATTCACATTTTCAAATTTTCTTTCGCATTTATTGCTAAACCAAAGGGATCAATAAAAGTCAGAAAGCATAAATCCTAATTCGGTAAAGGTACATATTAGTAATCAATATCCCGAGATTATGCGTGGAGAAATAAGTGAAAAAAGAGACATATTTTGGGCAAAATATTTTCCAATTACACTTGAAATGACACTACTCGCTGAAGAATTCGCTTCAATTAATTATAAACGAGGAAAATCAATGTGTGGAGTGCATAACGCTATCCTGGCTGTACGTAGAATTCTTATACACAATAGAACATTCTGGAAGGAGCGTATGTGGTCCTGCGCTTGCATAGATCTCTCAGCTAAGCAATAATCAATGGCCACGACTTGGGCAGCCCAGTCAAGATCGTATAATTAGGCTGCGTGCTAGTAACATACAGCCCAAATAAACGTGATCCACGCCATACGTCCGTTTCTTCCACAGTCTTGAGGGAATCTTGATCATAGAGATCTCCAGGAAATCAAATAGTAGTGAACAATCTTGTCGTTCTGAACGCCCCTCCCAACGCTCTGTCAAGACATCCCAATTTACCATTTACTCCCTGTAAGTATGTTTCATTTCTAGTTAACCTTCATGAAACTCCTCAACTTAGTTGACCGTAACTTTTTATTTTTTTATGCAATAAAACTAATTACCCCATGTCCACTTCTTTCACTGAAAACTGTAAATTCCCCCACAGAACCTGGGAATAGAACGGCAAGATCACGAGGAGTTTTCAATGATGAGGGGTGGGGCAACGTTCATATCTGGGGATCTGGGTAATAGAGATTAATGAGGATAAGTCAAGGCTACAAATCCGATCATTAATAATATTTGGTTTAGTTGAAGACATTTTGGGCTGTAAAGTACCAGTGGTTTTGATCGATTTACGGAAAAAGATATCACTAATTTATTGAGCCTTTAAAATTATGCCTGCTTCCAATGCATATTCCTAAACAAGTTTAGAAGAAGAAGAAGAAGAAGAAGAAGAAGAAGGAAGGGAGGAAATGTACCCCACACATTGATTTTCCTCGTTTATAATTAATTGAAGCGAATTCTTCAGCGAGTAGTGTCATTTCAAGTGTAATTGGAAAATATTTTGCCCAAAATATGTCTCTTTTTTCACTTATTTCTCCACGCATAATCTCGGGATATTGATTACTAATATGTACCTTTACCGAATTAGGATTTATGCTTTCTGACTTTTATTGATCCCTTTGGTTTAGTAATAAATGCGAAAGAAAATTTGAAAATGTGAATTGAAAATGTCGAAAATTGAAATATCAAACAACCTGCTTCTATTTGATTTTCCTTAAAAAGCATTCTAAATTTTGTGCATATTTCAAGAAAATGAAGAAATTAATGGGACTTTATGAAGTGCCTAAACAAAGAGCACAAAAGTGTTACAAAATCGAAGAAAATATCTGCCACATGTTCTCGAATCCTATAAGATAAAATGGAACTTTTATTGCATTTTTCTTACGTGACTTCAACTATATTGTCCATGAAGACAAATTGTTCTCAGTGGGTCGAAAACCATTGGCATTTCTAGAGTACGCTTATGTTAGTATCAAGTAAATTAACCTTGGAACTCAATTGATAATTGGCGACTAAGAAATAATTAATTTCTGCACTTGCATGCTAGGAGATCATTGCCTCCTCTCTCCCACATGTACTCACAAGAAATGCACATAGTGTAACAACGTGCCTCGCCGTTGACACGAGAGAGAGAGAAATTTGATTTGTTCCATAGCCTACGCTCTTGCAAGCACTCTAACATTGCTTTTTGCTCTTCTCCATACGCTTGAACTGCCTAGCTATAGAGCACTGCTTAGGCTGATGGCACACCATATAGTGGTCTCTACAATCTACAATCTTGCTGTTGGAATGTCCGATAGAGAGATCGTTTTCACTAACTTTGAATGTTTTAAAAATTATATGACTAAATTCGGAGACTGCACTGAATAAGTTTTCTTAGTTCATTAGACTTTATTTTCGGAACATTGCTCCTCTCCTTTTTGTATGCCCTTAATTACGAATTCGCTTTAAGTAGATGAGTAAATTACCGTCGCCTACAATTACTTCGACACTTGTGATATTTCTTACTATTAACCACACCTATAGGGATAAATCCAATTGAAGATATTAGTCGCTATCTTAGCAAGTTCAAATTGAGTAACAATAATTATTTCATAATCAAGAAATACCGACAGATTTGTAAGAAATTGCGTGAGTATTGATCGGAGGGCAAACGTATCAAATAATCAATCATAAATATTCGGTTAGAGATAGTTAAGAAAAGTCATAAAAAATAAAATTTTAATGATCTGTCAATTTCAATATTTTGATATAGCTTTTCCTCAGAGTGTAAAATATGGTTGACCAAGTCATTATTGAAGACCAAACTCGAAGCAAGCGTACATCGAAGTGAGTTCGATTTGACGTGAGAACATATTTTCCCCTTTCAGGGCCTCTATTTTGAATTAATTCACACTGAATTTGCACCCATTTCTGCGTTTGGTCTTGAGAACAACTAGCCTGCACTGAAATGTGGATTTGTGTGATTGCAGGAATACTCTTGGTCCTCCAGAAAGTATTCAACAATTATCTAACCTTCCTAAATTTAAGTTGAAGTGAAGGTCGATAAATTCAAAGTCTACAAAGACCAATCAGCAACAGAATGTGGTCGCTGAGTTTGAATGTCTACATTTAGAAAATATATTTAAGCAAGCAAGTACAAGCTTATTCAGACCCATGTTATTCAATGGGACGCCGCATAGAAGAATTTGACTTTTAATACTAGATAATTATACCGCAGTTATTTCAATCAGTTAAGCAGATGTTCAGAACATGTATGCAATTTTCAATTGAATTTTCCTTCCCTCTCAATTAAAATGTTTGCCTAGACAAGCAACTGAGAGTTGTTAACTCATGCCTGCTCCAGAGCATACAAGTTAGACTTGTATCTTTCAATGTTTCAAATTTCAGATAAATATTGCGAATCAATTGTTGTAGCGTAATAGTTTTTTGTAGTGAGTTGTTTTATTTTAATTTTAATTCAATTTGCCAATGTATTAATTGTTGGCAATAGCCTAATTAAAAATCTGATTTACAATTAAATGCAATTACCTAATGTTTTAAAAGGCATATTGACTTGCGATTTCCCTCCACTAGCTGTAAAACCCCTTTCATTTCACAAATAAAATGATTGAAATTCAAGTCATTGAGATTTAGTGGCAAGTTAGGCATGGGGTACTGCAAAGATATTTTCATTAAAGGAGAATATCTTTGCACTCCATGTACAATAACTGAAGACAGGTAAAATTAAGGCCATTTTTAAATTTAATAGGGAGAATTGAGAAAATAGTGTTCATGTTGTTAGATCTGAAGTATTTCGTAGGTAATTCATCCCCAACACTGCCACCGTCAAAGCTGAACCTATAGGCGTGCTATTATTTTGGACTAGTGACTATTTTATACGAGGACATTCCTGCTTGGTCTACCGTTTTGATGCCACAATGCCAAATAGAAATGCAACTGCATACTCCAATTAATACCGCAGACTGAATTTCGAAGTGTTCATATTAAGTAAATAAGTGCAAATACAGGATTGAGAAATTCGATCACGAATTATTTTTCCTAAGAACGCAAGAACGGACTAACATGGACTCAAGAAAGTAGCAATTGACTAAAATGGGCAATTATTCGCGGTCACTAGAGACGGAGAATTTATTTAAATAAATACTATTTTACTTTACTCATTTGCAACTCAATTCTTAAAAGCGTTTGAATGTGGTTGAAAGGACCTGTCGGATGTATTTCATGAAATTTGTTATGTAAATGGCTTATGGTTTTCTTTGCAAGTAATCTATTTAAAGATGCAATTGATTTTGAAAAGTAAAGTTTTTATTTCAAATGATATGTTTTGAGCGGTGTTTGGCTCAGTCCGAATTAATATTAAGATGGTAATTTGCAAGGGCGTCACAAATTAGAGACAAAATGTTGTAATGTGGAAATGAAAAATCATTTGGAGATAATTTTCTTTCAGTTCATATAAATACACCAAATGCGGATTTATAGTGGAATGGAAGATGGTCACTTTGAAACTAATTACTTCAAAGGCGACCAGTCAGCATTCGTATTGAAATGCCCTCTGCACTCGTGAATAGAGCAGCAAATAAAATTTAATGATTTCTTTCTTGAAAAGCAGAGTTATTCGAAATTCGAACCCCTTTCGTTAGAGAAGCTTCCGAACTGAGAAAATGGCTCAGTTTTCTTCCCATTTCTTAGGCTCCAAATGAAATCCATGACATGCTTGCCCTATTAACGTTGATATTGAACTCGGGTTGTTTTGCTATTACAAAGGATCATTTCGAATGTCATTAGGTTTCTGTCTTTTTCATTGCTTTTCATGAGACGGTGATTTGAATCCGAGGGAATCTGTTAAGTACACATACGCCAATTAAATTTCTAGTCACCCTGCGACGAATGAGAAGAAGAAGAAGGTGGATAATTATTTAATACTTTTCTTTGACAAAATCTTACTTTTGCCTTGCATTTTCCTATAATTATTATTGAAACAGCAGCAAGCTTAAAAATTGCCTTAAAATGAATTGCGATATACTGTACCTAGTTCGAATTGAAATGGTGAAAATTTGCGATTCAATGACGACAGTTTGCGTTGATGCATAATTCTGGGTGAGATATCGGTTTGTCGTTATTAAAAGGCTAATTAGAAATTCGTTTTCAAGGCCTTAGCTGTCGAATTGCATTGATTTCATGAACAGGGATTTGAATTCTTTTGTGATATCACATTCATGTTTTCACAATTTGGCACTTACTCACATAATGCAGTGAGAGGAAATTGAATGTTAGAATTAGTGCAGTGGAGGACTGTGACACGGCTTTTTTCATGCTTCTGAATCAATGAAGGAACTAGTGAGATATATGAGAAGCTGCTGATTAAAAGGCGTTTTTAAACGCAGTGCCCTAACTCGCAATTTCATCCTCCGTAGAGATTTTTGAAGAACTTTGGTGATTTTAAATCACCATATTGATTTGATTCATAATGGGTAATCAAAGTTGTTCTCGATTTTACAAATTACAGACACAGCTACTGGAGGTAACGAATGATAGAAAAGAATCATAAATTAAGCAATTCTGAATTAATTCTTGTAAGCTGATTACCTCATTGCAAATTTCGCGCAAGCGAGAGTACAGATGGGTTCATTTTAGGCAACACTTTTCTTGATCTATCCAGAATCAAAATCAGCCTTAAAGTGGCTTTACGAATGATTAAAATGGCACGATTCATGTAAATGAAGCCATCCTATTTGTAGTTATATCAAATTATTTTTATTAATATTATTATTATCATTATTAATGTGGCCGTGTTTAATTATTATCCCAACCTTATTATTTCTTAATTATAGCATTAGAAGACACCACATATTCGATTAAAGAAGAGAAACAGTCTTCATGGAGCAGAAATTGGTGACTCCCAATAAATTGGATATCAGGAAGTTGAGCCCACTCGTAAAGGCTGCATAGTGAGAATATCGATGTAAATATCCCACCGTTAATGCAATCAATTAGACAGGATTCGAGTGACGTAGGCTTCAAGCACTTCATCAATGAGATTTTAGTGCACTACTGCGAACATTTTGGAGTGTGCGGTCGTACGTCTGATTTTCACCTCACTCACCTCGCTCAATGGTCCACGGCCTGGCTCACCAGCACTTGGGCTCGTATGAAGAAGTGAAGAACAATTGGATCGACCCAAGCCCACAAATTAACAAATAAATGCACTGAAGCATTAGACTTGTCAATTCACCCCACCCTAAATATATGCAATTTGAAGAATCTCGAATTATAATCAGAAATTTTGTCTTTAATAAAGCAAGCGTCATACTAGAGAGGTTACAAGTTGATTTATTGAAACATCTTTTTGATTATGGGCAGTATGATGTTTACCAGTCCTACAAATTTCTTTAAAAATCCAACAAGAAGTAAAAATATTTCAAATTTTGTTAGCGGACGTTGAGTATTTTGGTTCAGCATGTGATCTAAACAATATATTACCATGAAATGTAGTTGTTATCAATGAGGCATAAGGAAGTTAGGGAAGCAAAAATGAGTAGGTAGCAAATTCACCTCAGGCTACAAATATGCAATTTAAGGAATCTCAAACTATATATATCGACTGGATCGACTTTTAATTAGGCAGAATATTGACGTGGAGATGTTATTTATTGCAGTATTCAAATTATTGGGTAACTGTTCATACCTGTTCATCAAGTTTAGGCTGACGGATGAAGCTGTGAGGTAGACAAAGCCGGCTACCGGGACAATACTGATCAGAGGATTCTTGAGGTTCCTCTCCTGGAGCCAGAATAAGTCCACCTAGATCACTCCATTATTCTATCTTTCCATTTTTACCCTCGTCTCCTAGTGGATCAATTGTATACCGCTGATTCCATACTGGGTCTGTATGAGTATTTTGATCTGTGGGTGTTTTTTGGAGACGAATGTGGAAATCACCGTCATAATCACCTCCCAGTGCGTTGTTGGAATATCCGATAGAGAGATCTCCAACTCGAACTGTTAAGAAAACGGGCTGGTTCATGGAACACATCACTACTGCTGAAGCACCTAGAAGGCAAATAGAAGAAGACACACTAGAAAGTGCAGTAGTATTTACAGTTGAAGGCTATCGGGGTTGAGCTAGCTAGTCTTTTGCTAAAATAATATATGTAAACGGCCTATTAACCAAGAACCAGTCTGTTAAATATCCAAAAACAATGAATCGTGTGGTAAACGGTGAGTTAACATATTCGTGAAACGGAAAATAAGCAATTTTAAATTCTGCAATCCCAAAATGTTGGAGTCGAATAGTTTTCGGCTGTTGCTCTAGATAGTGTAAAGCCCAACAACCCCCATATCACAACGATGGGTCTTGCTTCCTGTTTATGAGTAGTAGAGTTGTGTGTGTTGAGACGTCTTGACTCGAAATGCTCACCTAAAATTAAAATAATAAATGCTTTACTGCATACACAGGTCAAATTTTCATTGATGCATTCATTCCCTTTTTTGGAAAAAAAGACATCTTTTTAACGCTAACAACGAGTTGCCTCAAAATTCCTTACAACAAAATTAAATTCCGCCATAAACTCAGCTCTATCCTATTTAACCAAATAAATCACTTTGTTCTTTTGACAGATGGTAAGGCCGATTAAGACCAAGACCCTGCATGACTAGACCGATTTAGAAATAAGTGGGAACCATTCAATCGGGAAGTCTGAATTAATCTGCTCTTAGCAATAAAAGCGTATATTGAAGGTTGCTCTGATTACATGGAACAATTTTCATACTAAGATAACTTCAATTGCATTAAAAAGTACAATAGCATAGTACGACGACATTGAGTGAGAGTAAAAGATCGGATCACCTGCGTCATCTCAGAATCTGGTATCTGTTTCCCACAAAAAAATTCAAATTGTCAGAAATGGTAATCAAGAATAGTGCAACCATGTTACACTCAACATAGCTGTACTTACCTTGGCTCACAGTATTCACATTTTAAACTTTGATTAATCACTAGCAAAATTTCACCGTTGCCTGGTGTTAAATTTGGAGATAATGTAAAGGAGCTACATCAATGTCCTTTCGAGATTCAACTTTGGAGGGCATTTCAATATGTAATCGAAAGTCAGCTTCCTAAAAGCCTGCTAATGAAAGTATATAGATCTTCAAGGAAGGGGACATAAAATGTGCATTCCATCACTCAAATGTCTTGCTCAAACTCCTCCAAATGTCAAGAGCCATGAAAGAACGTGGGAAAAAGCACCGTACAGTTTAGGACTGTGCATTTCGAATTGGAACATGCAGCAAGCATCAAACATTTCAGTAGCAACTAAATTCCCTAAGCCTGTACAGAAGTTTCTTTATTTAATCTAATATATTGAATAGTAAAAAAACCCTTATTAAAGTTCCTTTGCAGTCAAGGTCTATAGCTTGTTTGCAGATTCGAATACAGATTGTGAGGATGTGGGTTAAATGAAAATATCCAGCTCAATCTTGAGGATATTGATTCTCATGTTTGCAGCCTCTTCCACTGGGTGGCATGCACTTTTTCACTGACAGTGGATAGTTGGAGAAAAATCCCTTTCTCATAGAAAATTACCTCTTTTCACGTTTCTTCTATCCTGTAAATGTCATATAAATTGATTCAATTTCCAAAGTGGAGCATACAGGATTCTGCTCATCACACTACGGATAGAATAGATGGGGTGATTATCGCGTGTTTATTAAACTGGATAGAATGGGAAAAGAGTATTTTGGTAAACGATTTCACGTAGTGTTAATTAGAATTTTTGTTGATGTGAGAGAAAAATAATAATAATAATAATAAATACTTCAACCCAAGTATACAATGTAGAAAGGAAAGGGGGAGGGGGAGAGGGGAGGGGGAGGGAGGGAGGGAGAGTCGAGTTCATCCCAAAAGGACAAGGTAGACTCGACACTAGTCGGCTCGAGAAAGGTGGTTGGACAGAAGCATGTAACAATTCAGGTTCAATTACATGCACTATTATGAAGCTCCAGGTTTTAGAGCAGAAATGAAGAGGGCTATTTAAACTAGGTTCAATATTTTCTTCAATTTACTGAGGTGCTTAGGTGATGAATAAGCGCAAATGAACCAATGGAGAAGACTTTTTTAGCATACCGAAGGGAAATGGCAAATGCAGGAAGGAGGTCTAAAAAATATAATACCATAAAATGCACTTGTTATTAAAGAGGCATAATCAAGTTAGAGAAGCAAAAATTGGCAAATTGGTACCGTTGGGTTTGGAGGGTTTATATGTGGGATAATATAATACACGAACTTTACCAAATTTTGAATTTTGGCTTGAACTCTCCTTAAGCACATCTAATGAATCTCCTTCACTCGAATAAATTGTAGAAATTGGCGTCATCTCCATGAAAAGATCTAGAATATTCAACTGTTTTGCCAAGGCGTACTTTCGTGAAACCGAGACAATAAGAACTGTTCGAATTACGGGTTCTAGATAAATTTGTTATTTGGCTTAAAAAGAAAGTCGTCTCAAGCTTGTCATCCCTACTCATGTGTGGAATCATATTTCATTCCGCTTGAACTGGGTTATCGATTATTGAAGTTGCATGCACCACTGCAGCAATAATTCTCACAATATCTCATCTCTCAGACACACAATCATTAGCCAAATGTAGAATTCCATTGAAGGAAGTTAAACCAATTAGTAATTATTACGCTTGAGCTACAGTTCTCCTTCCTATTCATTCCCTTCACAGAATTTATCGAAAGTACTCTAAGTCAACTTTTGAAAGTTGCTTAAATGGCAAGTTTCGTCGAATTTTACTCACTTAAGAAATTTTGCATAAATGAAAAGAAGAGATCCGGCTTCTATGGTTTACGATGAGTTAGAAAAGGCGTTGTCATTTACCAATCTACTACCCCGTGTTGACACATGCTGGCAAAATCCTCCTTTTATGCAAGCAGAGAAATTTGTGTGTGCATTTACTCCTATTGGCACTGCTTTCCTCTTCTAAATAATAATAACAGATAAACTCCACCACCAATCAGACCAAGGACCAAGTAACGACTCGCCAACTTATCTCTCCAACACTTCGCTTTGTACACTATTTCATTGGTCAGGTAATGAGGTCATCATTTTGTCATAGGAATATAGCCCACTAAACCAATGAGCTGCCAGTGAACATATGCTGTTTCGAAAGGCTAATTTCATCATCAGACCACCCACCCCCACCCCCACCCCCATCAACCCATTCCCGATCACAATAATCCTGAAAACTGCATAATAATAGATCTTTAGGCTTATAAAATCACTCAAATTGCAACTTATTTGCGTCACGCTACTGATAAAGCAAGCCACGATGTTTTACAATATTCTCAAACAATTCACCTAAACTCTAGTATGCGCAATGGGACTAACAAACACCTGGACAAAATAAGAACTCAAGTAATAGGTAGCATAAGCATTAGAACGAAGCCAATTACTCAACGCAACTCACGACTAGGACATTTTGGCATGACGAAGAAATTAGGGCACAAATTTCGAAACTAATGAAAGCATGCAAAAAAAAAATACTTGTCCAATCCCATTACCCTTTATACCTGCTTCTAGATCGATTACCAAACCCAAACGGAACACACATCTCGTTGTACTGTTAAGTAAAACTGGATGCATAAAAAGAAAATACAGTCAGAGATCAAAAAATACAAAAAGAACGTAAGAAGTGTACATCTTGATTGGGGTAGAATATTCGAAACCCTACCAAAGGAGGCTAAAAAGCTTTGTGACAAATTTGCACAATCCAGAAGATTACAAACAGAGGAAGGGGAAAATATTCAAAATAAAGAGGAAACTTCTTGATCTTTTGCCTCACCAATTCCATCAGGCAAAATTGCGTACATTGCGCTTCCGCTTCTGGTAAACAGGCACTGTCATAAATCTTGCAAACTCGTGTTCCATCACGCTCTTTACGGAGCTAAAGCCTACGAAATAAGCAGACAATAAATTTTAATTACAAATGTAGAGTTGGCTTTTAATATCTTGAAGCATACCTGGTGGTCGACGCATGACCCATGATATTACTACCAATAGGCTTTTTAGGATCGGCGGAAAACACTGCTGCACAGTCTACCTGAACTACAACTTGATTAATAATAACCACAGCAACGCCAAATTCGTCCACAAGGCGAAGGAGGATTCGAAGAAAGCGAGCGAGATGCATTTGACGTGCCGAAAGTTCACCTCGACCAGAACAATCGGTTCGATAGAGAACAGTAGCACTATCCACAATAAGTAGCCCATATCTCAGATTCCAAGAGAAGCAATATACTCACCAACATCCTACTTGTAATTATTTTAGTAGAACAAGTATTTACCTCATCATTGCAATGGCATTAACAAGAAGCTCCGTATGATTATCGGTATTATATGCACGAGCATATGCAACATTATCAAGAACATCACGACCCGACAACCCATACCTCTCAGCAACAGCAAGCAAACGCTCAGGTCGAAAAAGTACCTTCCGTACCTATGTAAGGGCATTTGTCTTCATCTCCTCCCATACCAACGGGAAGCTAAGTAAAAAAAAAGAAAACAATAGCCACAATAAATCGATTGCATATATCGATGAATGATTATCTGAAGCTGCTATCTACTTGAAATGTAACAGCAAGCTTATGACAAACATGGGCTTTCCCGTACGAAACTCTTCAAAAAGTCCAGTGATTGAACCATTCTCAATGCCACCCTGTAGAAGCTTATCCAGTTCCTTTGAACCACTTGTAAGTTGAAAAATTTCCGATCTCTTTTAATTAAATTCTGTAGCAGTAGTAAAACCAAATAGAACAAGTTTCTTAGACCGCGTTTTATAAGGAAAAATAATAAGCTTAACAAAATCTCACCAGCTTTCATTTCACTAATGCCCTTAATGTTAAGTAAAGCCTTCTTCGCAACGAACCGAATACTTTCCACAGAATAAAATCCCGCTTCCTGTAGCCTTTAGACATCCGTTGCTGATATACCTGAGCAATAGATAATTAAAATACCCTTTCAAAACGACTAAACCATATTGAACGAAAACCGCATGCAATAAATATAGAGCAAATTCCAACCTCGAGGTTTCGAATAGGAATTGGTCCAGCATGTTCTTTGTCCTCAATGGCGACAGCTTCACCCACACTAATTCCCATCGTCATGCCATTGTAACGAACCACAAACCCACTACCAAATTGCGCACTGAAGAATTAGTTCATTATAGATGTGTTAAAACAAGCCCATTATGCAGGTTTTAAGTAAACGACTCATAAGCACGCAAGCTTAATGATAAAATTGGATAAGCCGTTTATTTGTTTTAATATCACAATAAACGCCAAAGTGTTTCTTCTTGATGTAAATTATTATTTATTGATTAATGTTAAACCATAAGTATTCAAGCACTTATCCAATTAAAACATATAAATAAAAAAGTTCCTTTAATGCGAGCTCTTAGAACGATTCCAAACTCGTCTTTCTAAATAAGCTTATTTATTTATTGGATAACTGAAACATTAATCCAGCAGAATAATATTGCCAATTGGACAGGCAGGTATGCTGCAG